>WYDF02267741.1:0-18437 GCA_009867245.2 Adranes taylori
CAGCATAGGTTACAATAGTGGTAACATTAGAGTGTGACGAAATAAATGTTTGAAGATCATTAATAAAAATAATAAAATGTAAGGCCCCTAAATTAGAACCTTGAGGCACTCCTTTATTTATTGTGTTGTACAGAGAATATATTATCGTTGATTTTGCATAATACTTTTTGACCCATATCCTTCAAATAAGATGCAAACCATTTGGTAGCATCACCTCTGATAACAATGAAGTTTATTCAATAATAATTCGTGGTTAACACAGTCAAAAGCTTTGGAAAAGTCTACAAACAAGCCAATAGTAATTAGCTTCCTATCCAAAGCACGAGTATCTCATCAATAAAACATGTTAGTGCAGTATCAACTGAAAAGCCTTTTCGAAACCCATATTAACTATTAGAAAATAAATTTAATTTATTGAAGAAATCTACTACCCTTGAATTCATTATTGATTCAAGTACCTTCGCTAAGGCAGACAATTTAAATTAAATCATAAATAAATTGAGTTGTTAAACTAATTAGATATAAGGTTTAGTATTCTTCAGTATTCTGTAATAATTAAATAATAAAAGAATTATTTAATTGTTGAATTTTTTGAATAAAATAAATTAAATTGGTTAGGCAAAAAGTTTATTTGTTGAGGTAACTTAAAATAAATTAAAATCAGTTAGTAAAGTAACTGTAAGTAATTATAAAATAAGCTAGTGATTGTACGAACTTCAGAAACTGTTTCTCTTAAGTAGAATGAATTTATAAATCATTTGGAAATCCATTTGACAAGAATTGATCGCCATTTTTATTAATATTTGAAAGCACGAATTATAATTATATTTGCTTGTACGAATCTTTTAATTCATTTTCAATACATTTCGATAAGTTTATGCCTTTCTTTTATTTAATTAACCTTGACTTATGAAAGATAATTTGTGATTGTTAAAGGTTGTGCATTATCTAAATATTAATTGTCTAAATAAATTTATGATTAAGTTGGGAAGGTACTCACCACATTAGCAATTGCAAAGTCTTGTGTTTTATTCAGTGTTGGGAAACTGGGGATTATACCTTACTGAAATAAGATTATAACATTTCGGAAGCAGATAAAATAAAGTGGGTATTAAAGCGAATTGTATTTTGTAGCTATTGTATGAAGAGATCCCGTGACCCCCAATTCAAAAGATTATCTCTTTCCCGTCAAGTTGGGGAGTAATATCCCCCCCCCCCCCTCCCCCGCTCCCTTGCCTCAAATATAAGCGTGACAATATTACGATTTTGCAAGGTTTACGTTTTTTAGTTAAAGAATTATACACAATTAGTTTAATTTATATTTTGTGTGGACTGGCTTTTGTCACCTATTTATTATTTTTATCACTCCATAATGCGTGTGATGCTATTTTCTTCATCATTTATGTAGTATCGTTTTTCATTGCCCCACAATATGGTATCTTATTCGCCCTATATTTATTATTATTTTTCGTTGTCACAGAATATGGAGGTTAATAACCTGTTCTTCATATATTCATTATATTGTGTATCAAGATGATTTTGCTTAAAGATTGAATGAGAAATCATCCTGTGGTAGAGATGTAAATTCATATAGGAAATTGTGTTAGAGATATCCATAATTCGGTAGAGCCATTCATTTGTGGAACCCTGTTTAAATATTTACGTTTTTCGCATTTATTTTTAAGGAGTAATTTAATAAATTTGCACCATTAATGTTTATCTGCGTTGCGTACATCCTACACTAGTCTTTAATTTTTTTTTTCTTCAATTGCGAATGAATAATGTTTTGGCGCAGCCACTGAAAATTTATATTTACGCAAATATGCCAAAGTTAACTGTTTCCAAGCTTTTGCGTCCAGAAGAATATAATAGACATCGGTTTAGAAAATCTAAGGAATTCTTTCTAGAGCACATCATTCAAGTATTAAATCTCATAAGATTGGAGGTAGTAGCAGTATTGCTGTGAAGTACGTCAAATATTACAGATACAACGAAAAACAGAATTGTCAAGAGCAATTTGGGGAAAAGATCGGTATGTAGCAAAAAATGAACAACATGTAACACACAATGCTTTGCTTTTTTAAGCCGCTCCCAGATCCAATCTTTATTTCCGAAATTGATTTGTCAAATTGTATGAATCCCATTATAAACATTTATCGCTGAAGGCACCACTAACTTCTTATTTAATTTGAAAAAAAGGTAGCACTTATTTTTTAGGTACAACCATAATTATGGCATTTATTATGTTTACCATCTATTATGGTACTTAAATTTAGATTCATAATGATCCTATTGCACATCCTAATGCCTTAGTAAACATTTGTACAGTAAACCTTAGTAAACATTATTAAAAAAGTGACTTAGTAAACAATTAGAACTACTTACCGCTTACGATCAGAACACTATATAGCACAATTAAAAGTAAATATGGTTTTCCCATTTTCGATTTTATTGAAGCGACATCTTCACATAAAACCGTTTACAAGAATGCTTCGCATAAATTTTCACTAAGCAATTTATATACTTACGTGAAAAACTGTTTTGTTATTAAAATATCTAAAAATTAGACAACATAAGGTTTAAGCACCATATTACTTTTTATGGTTACATATTAGGGCGAAACAATTTTATATTTATAAATTATATTTCTACGTGGGTATGGGTATGATATTGAGCCTTTTATTATCCTTCAGAAGTTGAGACCTCATTATTTTCATCCTCTGGTTTCTAAATGACATTGAATGACTGTAAAACATCTATTCAAGGTATGTAAAAAATTAATAAAGCTTTTCTCTTAAACACAAGACACCGATTTCGCGTTATTATAATAAGAGTAAGTTCTCTTATTTCAGAGCTCTATAGTTAACTCACCTTGTCACGAGTACTTTCTTCCAGATTACATTTCTGGTATGCTTTACTAGAAAAGACATCGATTTGGAGTTATTATAAAAATAGTAATTTGTCTTATTCCAGAGCACTATAGCTGACTTGATTCGTCACGAGTACTTTCTTCCAGATTACATTTTTGGTATCATTTAGGTGTTTTCTATGAGAAGCTAAGGGCCAGCTTGAGAAGTTACGGCTTGAGAGTTGGCACTGGTTGTAAAGTCTTTGCATTGGTTGCATTCGAAGGATAATTGATTTTAGTTACGGATTTGGACTCATTATTAATAGTCGTTTCTCTTATTTCAGAGCACTATAGTTGACTCGACTAGTCACGAGTACTTTTTTCAGATGACATTTCGGGTATCCTTTACGGGTTATTCTTTGAAAAGCTACATATCAGTTTGAGAAGCTACAGATCAGCTTTATAATTATCTTTAGATTATAGTTGACAATAGTTGACTCGACTCGTCACGAGTATCACATTTCTGGTTACGTTTAGGTTTTTTCTTTGAGAAGCTACTAACCAGCTTGAGAAGTTACGGCTTGAGAGTTGGCACTGGTTGTAAAGTTTTTGCATGTGCTGCAAAGGATACTTGACTTTAGGTACCGTTTTGGACTCATTATGATAATAGTTCGAGTACTTTCTTCCAGATTACATTTCTGGTATCGTTTAGGTTTTTGTTGTTACAAACTACGAACCAGCTGAAGAAGTTACGACTTTAGAGTTGACACTAGTTGTTAGTTTTTGGATTTTACGTTGGTTGGATTCGAAGGATAATTGACTTTAGAACCGAATTGGCCTCATTATTAAATAGAGTCATTTCTCTTATTCCAGGGCACTATAATTGACTCGGATCCTTATAGTGCCCTCACGAGTATTCTTCCAGATTATACTTCGGATATCCTTTAGGGCTTATCTCCGAGAAGCTATGGGCCACCATGATATGTTACGGATTTACAGATGACTCTGGTTGTTAGATCTATACGTATGCTGCATTCGAAGGATAATTGACTTTAGATACCGATTTGGAGTCATTATAATAATAGTAATTTCTCTTATTTCAGAGCACTATAGTTGACTCGATCGTCACGAGTACATTTTTTAGGTAGCACTTATTCGGGTATCTTTTACGGGTTATTATTTGAAAATATACAGATCTGCTTGAGAAGATACAGACCAGCTTGATAATTATTTTTAGATCATAGTTGACAATAGTTGACTCGAGGATTTTCTTCTAGATTACAGTTCTGGTTACGTTTAGGTTTTTTTGAGAAGTTACGAACCAGCTTGAGAAGTTACGGCTTGAGAGTTGGCACTGGTTGTAAATTCGTTCATTGGCTGCGAAGGATAATTGACTTTAGGTATCGTTTTGGACTCATTAAGATAATAGTCATTTCTCTTATTTCAGAGCACTATAGTTGACTCGACTAGTCACGTGTACTTTTTTCAGATGACAGTTCGGGTATCTTTTGAAAACCTATAGACGAGCTTGAGAAGCTACAGATCAGCTTGACGATTGTCTTTAGACTATGTTGACTCTAGTTGACTCAACTCGTCACAAGTACTTTCTTCCAGATTACATTTTTGGTATCGTTTAGGTATTCTCTTTGAGAAACTACGAACCAGCTTGTGAAGTTACGACTTTAAATTTGGCACTAGTTGTTAGTTGTTGGTTTTTTACGTTGGTTGCATTCGAAGGATAAATAACTTTAGAACCGACTTGGCTTCATTATTAATTAAAGTCATTTCTCTTATTCCAGAGCACCATAATTGACTGGACTCGAGTACTTTTTTTAGGTGACATTTCGGGTATCCTTTACGGGTTATCCTTTAAAAGCTACTTATCAGCTTGAGAAGTTCCAGACCAGCTTGATAATTATCTTTAGGCCATAGTTGACTATAGTTTACTCGACTCGTCACGAGTATTTTCTTGTAGATTACATTTCTGGTTACGTTTAAGTTTTTTCTTTGAGTAGCTACGAACCAACTTGAGAAGTTACGTCTTGAGAGTTGGCACTAGTTGTAAAGTCTTTGCATTGGTTGCATACGAATGATAATTGACTTTAGTTACCGGTTTGGACTCATTATTAATAGTCATTTCTCTTATTTCAGAGCACTATAGTTGACACGACTTGTCACGACTACTTTTATGAGATGACATTTCGGGTATTCTTTCCGGGTTATTCTTTGAAAAGCTACAGAGCAGCTTGAGAAGCGCTATAGACTAGCTTGATAATTGGCTTTTGACTATAGTTGACATATTGTTCATTCGACTCGTCATGAGTACTTTCTGCTAGATTACATTTCTGGTATCGTTTAGGTTTTTTCTTTGAGAAGCTACGAACCAGCTTGAGAAGTTACGATTTAGAGTTGGAACTGATTATGAAGTTAATTAGAGTTGGAGGATAATTAACTTCAGAACGAATTTTGAGTCATTATATTAAGAGTCATTTCTCTTATTGCAGAGCACTCAACTAGTCATGACTACTGTCTTCCAAATTATATTTCGGGAATCGCCTTTAGGGGCTATTCTCTGAGAACCTATGGACCACAATGAGAATTTACGCATTTGGAGATAACACTGGTTGTTAGATCTTTACGTCGGTTGCAGTTGAAGGATAATTGACTTTCATCTTCATACATTTATGCTATGGTGGTACAGGATATTTAAATTGCTAGTCATAAATTGGCATCAATGATGCTTCGTTAATAGAGATTATACTATACTTGATGATTTAAACTTGAGATGATAACCTTTAATTACAAAATAGCTTCATACATATGATTTATGCGGATTTTAATAGTATTTGTAAGTCAAACCATCACCTGGTTATAGCTGAGCTCCAAGTAGGTAACAATCAAATAGAAAAAAGATAAACTTAAAAGATAAGTTGGTTGAGATTATTATAAGCACTTTATAATAAAGAATATACACCCAAGTTTTTCTTAAACACTAAAGAAGAAATTGAGGAAAAACTAGAGGAGCTTACCAAAAAGATTCAAGAATCACAGTTAACACAATAAATAAATGGGGCTTTAATAAAGAAAAAAAAAGATATTCTCCGGAAGTGCTGGGAAGCAAAACAGAAATGGGCTTATACAAGGGTTCAACACGATAAACCGAATTATAGGCAAGCCCAACTTAAAGTCAAAAAAATGGTAAAAAGAGTCAAGGAAAAACATATGAGAAAAAGAAATTGATGCAGGCGAAGAAGAAGCTTTTTGAAAACAAGCAAAGAGCATAGGTAAGAAAATAGAACCAAATGCATGGCTGAAGACAGAAAATGAGATGGTATTCTTATAGACAGACAAAAGGCAGAAGTGAAGGCCGATCACTTAATGATACAATAATCTAATGAAAGAAGTAGAAAATAGGGTACACATCCATTAATTTAATAAAACACACAAACAGAACATTCAAGAGATGGTTTACACAAGAAGGAGCACTAAAGAAAATTAAAGCTGTAAATTCAATAAACGCCCCAGGGTAATATACCAGGAATGACGCAAAAGGTGTTACTAGAGTGAATGATAATAAAATTAATGTACATATTTAATGATATTGTAATCATCCACTATTATACAAAAAGCTGGAAAAAAATAGTAGATAGATATATAGATAGATGTATACAATCTTTATTTGCATATAAACTTAAATACATTTTCTACAATTATAAACGAAATCACGAAGAACGAAACATACAATAACGAAGAATAAACATAAATAAAATAAGCAAGATAAAAAATAAACAATATTATAAACCAAACGGACAGAAGGGAAGGCTTTTCATCCCTACACTTATATTTCTTGGCCTACATCCCCCTTATCCCTCTTATTCTACAAATGCCGTAAACATCCCTCATCTATTAAGTTCTTCCCTCTTATTCCCTTTCCATCTCCCTCCCTTCCCTTCCTTTAACTCATCTCACTTATTCCAATTTTTTCTTATACTCCCTCGTCCTTCCTTTCTCCTACCTTTTCACCTATTTCCTTTTCCCTACCTTTTTCCTTTTTTCTACCTTTTCACCTATTATTTCACCCATTCTTTTCTTTATTACCTCCAAACCTTTTCCTTTATAACCCAAACTTAACCTCCAATTTTCTCCTATTTCTCTTTCTTCCTCGCTCCATACTATCCATACGCCTTCCTTTACCGAATGATATCAGTTTTCGTCCACTTCCCACATATCCTACACATTCTATCGTACTCATTTAACCAAAATTTGTTGCCCCATCTTCATTAGCGCACCTAAACCTCGCAATCATCATTTTCTCACTCATGTCCAAACATGATAGAAGATAATCAACACATCCCATTTTCTTTCATAACCCTTTTATACCTATTGTCATATGTACTATTTTCAAATTTTTCTTCTTTCTTGCCTTTCCACATCCATCTTATCAACTACTCATATTCCTTCCTTACTTTCGTTCCTTCCTTACCTTTCCTTTCCTTATCTTTCCTTACCTTTAAGAAATAGCATTTATGACAATACAAAAAGGGGACTAAGACCCATCAATTCCAACAAATAGAAGACCAATTTCCCTCTTAAATGGAATGTCAAAAGTTTTTGTCGATCCTAAAAGATGCGATACGAGATTGAACGTGGAACAAAAGATACCCCATCGCAATTTAGGTTTAATTGAAATATAACAGCAATAAATCAAGCGGCTAAACTGGAAGA
The DNA here is from genome assembly GCA_009867245.2 of Adranes taylori. NCBI lineage: Eukaryota > Metazoa > Arthropoda > Insecta > Coleoptera > Staphylinidae > Adranes > Adranes taylori. Next base: position 7,574 of record WYDF02267741.1, read on the forward strand.
AATGTTACAGAACTCACTTAGAGAAAAACATCAACGAATACAGGCGATCTGTGCTTTTTCCAAGTCGAAAAAGCCTATGGTAAGATGCAGAAAAAGCGTTGGTACACAAATCGAAACAACTGGAAGCAGCATATAAAATAGTTACAACAATCCATGAAAGATAGAAAGTTTAAGATTCTAATCGATCTTCAGAAAGAACAGCAAAAGATGGACTGGTTCCCCAAGGATCACCTCTAAGTCCAATTCTGTATAACATTTATACACACACCCTTTCAACATGGAAAAGAAAAAACACTACAGATGTGGTATTCCAGTTCGCAGAATATAGCCATAAGTGGGAGACTCAAAAGTGACATTCAGAACGCGAGCAACATATTCGGGTTGCGTTTTTCAAAAAAAAAAGACCTCGTCAACAGAAGACCAGTAATGATGTTAAAAAAAGCTAGAGGTCTGTACAGGATATTAAAGGATGGGCGAATGAGCACTAGAATTCAAATATTGAAATCAATACTATAACATACTCTATCCTGTGGACAGCAAATCCTATGGACCTAATCTTTAGTAACCAAAGTTGAAGACTTAATAACCAAATCAGTCAGGAGAACTGATTTGGTTATTAAGTCTTGCAGAGGTGCTGAAAAGGACAGCAGAGGTGCAGAAAAAATCCAACCAGACGAGGAACTAGAAGCAAAGACACTAATTGTATTTAACGAGTAAAGATATCAGAGTATCATATTAATATTCCGGTACGGGAATAGATCTATACCATAGCCCACAACAGACTGAAGTAAGCTAACAAAGGAATTTAAAAAAAATAGTATTTATAGTTTAATAAAGTTCGAATTTAATTTCTAAGAAATTTTGTACATAAAATACTTTTCATATATCCATTTATACACTATACGAAACTTTAATATTTCTATTTAGATAACAGTTAAATGAACAAATATTTTCAAGGTCAAAGTGAACGCATAAAGCACAGCAAGTAATTAGATCTATCGTTGATTTTATTTAGGCAAATCGCACCCACCCAGATACATTTATAAAACCAAAAATGTTTTTTTTGTAAAATGCGATTTGAATAATTTTCAAATCTTACCATTACCGTATAGAATAGATAACAAAAAAATTTTAATTTTTAATTATTTTAGTTGATTTTAATTTTTTTTAATATTAACGATTATATATTAAAAATCTAAAGCGTTGAAAACAATTTATACATATGCAAATATATAAGCATTGTATATTTCTTTTCAATTCCCCATTAACAATTGACAGCAAATTAGTTCTTGTCCAATAAATTTACTTGCCCAATAAATATTAAGTGTTTGTTAGGAGGGTTATTTTTAAGTGTTTATAAAAAAAACAATAAAACTAAACACTTTTTATGCTATACAATAAGGTGAATAGTAAGATACGATGGAAACAATATATTTGTGGCGACAAGCGTTTTTGTTTTTTACGCTTGCCTCAAGTAGTTAAATGGTTTATTATTTCTTTTATGCTATATAATAAATTATATAACTATATGCGCTCGTTAAATGATTGACAATTTTTGAGTTTATTTTACTATTTATTTATGTAAGAAGCAGCTCCAATAAAACTATCCGATCCAAAATTTTCTACAGGGGTTTATCAATAATAACATAAGCGAGCTAGAATAAATTAATATTCGTATATATTGGAATTTTCTTGTTTGAACGATGTGTTGCGGACCTTGATGCACTGTGCGGGGAACTACGGCCCCGTTACGGTGGATATTACTTACCTGAATGTAGTAACAATTGTGGTGTTTCAGTTCGAAATACGTAATTACTCTACAATCTGGTCTTCTGTAGTGGCTGCGACTTGACTTTATACAATAAAGACGTCGGTCTAAGATAAAGGGTTAATAGGTCGGATCGAGAAATTATGTCGAAAGACACTGCTGAAATATGTGGTGATAATCGGCGAAGGCTGAAAAGTAATTATAATGTAATTGAAACATGATCTGATAAGAATAAGATTAGAGATTAATAAAAATATATTAAATTGCTTGGTCTGATGCGTGCAGTTGAAACATGATGATCGATGAATAAGGATTTGGTGTCATATTGTTTTTGAACTGCTGATTCTTTCTTAGTGATTTTACATTTTCTTTTGTACAATGTGTAAAGAAGTACGATTGGAGCGACGTGATCCCCTCATCACGGTTGCAGGTGTTGCAGAATTTGGGAGCTAACCACAGCGATCTCCGGACACGCAAGAAATTAGCAAGGTTTGGTTGTGGTGACATTCAAAAGCTGAATCATTATCTCCGTGAAAGCAGCAATGGTATTCAAACGGACCCTTCCCGCGTATTTCCTAACGGATTTTTGCATATGTGTTAAGATTCATATTTGTTCTCTCTCGTTTGTTTGTAATTGAAAGTAATTTTGTCAGTAATTTCATCTATATCATCGCTATTATATCATCGTGTAAACGATCGTTGCAACGAATGGTCCTCTCTCTTTCTCTGTTCCATACCTCAATAACGCGTCTCGCTTATTGTTTACAGCTCATGATTCTGCGATGCCAACTCTCTGGTCTCAACTGTTACATTGGAAATCGTGACAAACCTGGCTTATCGCGAAGCATCTTTGAAACTTAACAAAGGAGGAAGAAGGACGATACGGAACTTGTTATAGGATTAGTATACCCCTGCTAATTATTTCGATCTATTAATTAACATAATGAGTAGCAATATGATATACGAAGCTGAATCTGGAGCTGACGAAGTCATAATTAACAATAAGAACGACCATATTTATCATGCAGTCAGCGAGCGTTTATCGCAGCAGTAAGAATGATTTGTCGAAAAGTAGTGTACAGTCAAAATTAATTTAATCATTCTCATTTTTAAATCTGCTACCAAATATTTAATCTACAACAAATATCTACGATTAAATTGTAAACATCAAACTTATACAACGCACTCTAAACTTCTACAGGCTCTTTCGAATTTTTCATCTTAAATTTCTCCTTTTCTTTTCTTTATCTCATTTACATTTATAACCCTTCTCCTGTCAACCGACACTTCAGTGGAACCACGAGGAAGCCGCTGTCAATCATCAAGCTAAGCAGAAAATTCATTAGCAACCACTGTCGAAGAGATCGCCGATCTCTTCGACAATGATTAATATCCATTAAGCGACTACCACTCACTAACATCACGCAACTACGTATCTAGTTCCATCTTCGATCCGAAAATCAAGTGTCCGAAAATTCAAGGGTCCATGTATTGTAAGAAAAGTTTCAATCATAACTATCCTCAGAACTTATAATACAAATAATAACAAGAACCAATTTACATCTAGTTCGATAATTTTTATCTTTATACATTGCTAATGGAATATGGTGTTGGGTCTCAGTACAATGTCAGTACAATCTCATTGAATTATAATTAGCTTCACAGTACAATGTCAGTCAATTAGAAATCACGCTTAGAGTCCTTAAATGTATTATAAATATTTACAACAATAAACATAATTTTGCTGCTACGTTATTGCGTTCTACAAGTGTTTACTTAGAAACACATATATGTAGATATGCAATAAAGTAATTAATAGTAATGTTTTGTACTAATTCTCTGTAAGTAAGTAATTATACTTTAAATAAATTGCTTTACTCATTAATTTGTTCTGTTTGTGGTTGTTTAGCCGATAACATACTTAAATCTGGTTTGATGAGATGATCAATGATGTCTTATTTCACCTACTTTTTACTTAGGGTGCTATAATACCGATAACAACAAATTATAATAATTAAAATCAATCAGTGTCCAACAATGCTTAAGTGGCTGGATTCAAAAATTAATAATTCCTAAAACGAATTTTCATTTCAAGCAAATAGGCACTGGTGGCTTAGGTACTAACCGGTGGTATTTCGAAAACATTGCATTAAAGATTCTTAATGTGATGAAAATCAGTGTCTTCTTCTTTTTAGATTCAGAGATACAACGAAGTCACTAGGCAATAAATCCGTTGAATATTGGAGTTTGAAACATGAATTCCGTGTTCTCCTTTAAATTATCAATTGTTAGATGTACTATGTGAGAAGTGGCATGATAAAAAATGATGCGACAAAAAATGGTGATGAAACAAACTATTGTCCAGTATTTTGCATTAATTGTTCTGCGATCTTCTAACGCACTAGTGACAATATGTCTAGTGTTATCGATCAAACTAGCAATCATCAGCTTGGAAGTGCTTTGATTACAAACGGTTTATTTTGGAACACCTAACATTTGATTGATGTTTACTTTCCGGCTCATCCGAATATATCCAACAATCGTCACATGGAAAGATGTTTGTAAAGTTTAATTAAATTAATTCAGCGGCAGACTATATACACCATTCATTATTTTGCTGGTCGATACGTTAAGATATTTTGCCAACTTATAAAAGTAGTAAATGGTACAATCTTCAAAAACCACGAACCTGCTTTAATGAAGCATTTAATTTCACTAATCAATAACAAATACACTAAATAACAAATATACAAAATGAAAAATAATGATTGATTTGACAGTTAATCTTGACGTACTACGAAGTCGAATCCTTTGGCAAACTAGGATTCCGAGATTAATTAACGGCTGTTAATTCTATTTAAATGAAGATTCCGTTCATTTATAAATGCAACGGTGAGCTTGTGTTAACAATCGGAACACTGCAACGGGAGAGCGAAGAGTTCTTCTAACCGAAATGCTGATCAATGAACCGAAGATGCTTTTTTCTAAGATGCTCTACGCAGATACTTAATTCTTCTAAAGGGGGAGTATGTACGTTTACACCCTTGTAAAATTAGTATGTATAAATAACTGCAAGTTGATGACAAGCGACAATTCTTGTACACACTCAGGTAGATAGATGCGCTTGGGGTTTTCCATACTTTGAAGGTTATTACAGTTTGTACTAGTGGCATATGAAAAAAAGAGTTTTTTGGTTATCGCACGAAAATTGCGTAATGCTGATAATTTCTCTCATGTTGTTTACGGATTTCGATCTAATTATTGATCATTACTTTACAGAGCAGTTTCTTTTATGTTCTGCCAAATTATGCGGAATAACGTAATATTTTATATTTAAGTCTTCGTGAATCAACTTCTGAATTTATGTAAATTATTATTTTCTTTTGCCATGCAAACAAATTTAAATTAGTTGCTGTCGTGGTGGTGTTGTTAAAGCCAGTGCGTCGTCCACAGCCAATCTGAGCCAACCTCGAACGGAAATTTTGCTAACGCCTGCCTCTCTCGTCGCATTTGTCTTTTATAAATGAGGACCTTTGTAATCAAAGAAAATAACCAATTACTTACTAAACTAAAAAACTTTTTTCTTTTTGCTTCCAAGTTTGTTTCCGAAAGTCATTTGTAAATTTTGATATCAGTGGGTTGCCAGATGGAATCTTCCAAATAAAAAAGTTTTCGTATCTAATGATATGTATTGCTAAAAATGAAGAGCGCTGAAGGACCTTACTGTTTGTTAATCTGGTGGAACACTCCCAGATATTTTAGATTGATGAATCAATGAATCATTTCATCAAACAAACAATTATAAACTGAAGCTCAATATCGCAAGTACTTGTTAATTTTTCAATTGAGGAAAATTCTATTTTTATTTTTGGTTATGTGAACAAAAGCCTTTAATGTATTGAAATTTGTAACTTTTGAAGTGGAACCATTTCTGTAGGTATTGTTTCGCTTTTTCAAAAAAATTATTGGCGTCAGATCTGAGGCGGGTAACTTTGATGTTGTTGTTAGTGCATTGCTGTAGAAGTGGCCATACGCGATCGCTCCACTCCAAAAATAAGAAGGCTGAAGAGGAATTGGTTCTGGCTGCTGCCGTTGAGCCAACAGATTGTCGTAATTATCGTTGTATGGATGAAGCGAGTTATGAAGCAGGATACTATTATGGAGCATACTATCACCCCTCATGAAATATTGATGACTATCGTTCGAGTTTTGTTCTTCTGGATGCTCCTATGACGAATGAAATATACAACTGACATTTTCGCTCAGTCATTGGATCATATTATACCGTAAACTTGCCAAGCATTGTTTGAAGGTAAAAAAGGTAGAGTAGAGGTGGTTGAAGGTAGAGCCCCCCAATTGTTTCTAACCTCTACACCACCACCTTAATAATACTGTATGGCCACCTTTACTCTGTACTAGCTACACATCACATTCTTATTGTGAACGATTTGAATGATCGAGAACATTATGCCGTTCATTATTTTAAAAACATCAATTCTTGAAACATAATTACTTTGAAAACAATAACAGGCTTAACGCTATATTTTTGGCTAATACAAACGAAAAACGAAGTAGAATAATTGTTGCTGAGTAAAATTTATCCTGAAGCTCACTTGCTTGGCAGACATATTTACGAAACTTAATGAATTAAATTTATCTTACAGGACACGGGATTTACAGATATATTTGCAGTGTATGCCAAAATTTAAGGATTCATCAGAAAACTTCTGTTATGCAAAAAATATTAAGACTCCAATATTAAGAAAAAATTAAAACTGTAAGGAGAAGAGCTGAATTGTATATCCCTTCTAGAGCAAAAATTTCTACTGGCATATCGTGGAAATCCGACGAAGAACTTATGTAGCTAGAAATTCATCATTACAATTGAATTTTAATCGTAGCAAATTGACATCTCTTCAACAAATTTTCCGGTTCTTTTTACTGGAAAACTTGTTCTGAGTTCTGAAGATATTCTGAAGAAGTTCTGAAGATATTACTCCCTTTCTCATCTTCATGCCTTTGTGAAGTTGGATTTTCGAATAGGAATTGAAAACAAATATCGAAACCAGTTGCGATTGTCATCAAATTCCTTGCGCCTGATAATAACTCGAATTGACCTGGATTTCATTGCCATTATCAGCATCAGTCGTAAACCAGCACATCCTTCACATTATCCTCAATTAGAAACATTTTTTGCAAAATTAAATTTTCTATAAGTAATAAATTGTTCGTTTTTTGTTTAAAGTTCTTATTTGTCTGGAATAATCTTCTTCGGCAAGAACGTGAGCTGTTTGTTAAAATGGTGTATAGTAGGTGGCGTTAAAATGAATATGAAATAAATAGACAAAAAGTATTTTTCTTGTCTAGGTAGTCAAATATCTGTGAGAAAATGCAATGCATTGGAGGTGAAGTGGATCCCTATAGATTGGTTCTCTGAAAAGTGGGATGCAATGCTTAAAAGTTTGGGAATTTGTACATATATAAATATGCGGAATGAGTTTGCTGAACTAAGGACAATCCGGCTCAAATGGGAACGTCTGGCAGCTTGGGTCTAACTGGAAGTAGAAAGATACCTAGCATTTATATAAACATACGTGCATACTTCGAAAAAGTGACCTATTAGACTTTTTATTTGTTTGTTTTTTACTTGTTTTTAAAAGTGACCACCAGTTGGCAACCACATATGTGAAGCGTATATAAAACTTGTTTTTAACAAACCCATTTTCTCCTTTTACGATATATATTTAACAAGTCCGTCAATTTCGTTGTGTTGCGTTTATTTTTTCTTCCCTCCTTTTCAGTCCTATCCCCATTTTGTTCGCTTGTTTATATCCACTTTGCACAAATAAGGATCTCATTATTTCGACCTGATGTGCTATTTTCCAATTGTTGCTTCTTTTTTTTTTTATTACATTTTCTTTTGTGTAGTTTTTGATCTTATTTATTTGTCATTAGTTTTATTAGTATTTGTTTAGATAATACTCCTAAATGGGCAAAGAACTTTAATAAGATATCAATTTTTGGAAAATGACATTCATTTTACATTTATGAATAACACAACGGATTAATAAGCTTTATTTAGATATTACTGTATGTACGTCTGGATGGTTCTTATGTTTATTTTTATTGTCTCCCTCCCAGAATTTATTATCTGGCCATGGCATAAATGTACAAAAATCATGACACAAGAATTATTACATGATTACTTCATATAAACAAGTAATCGCTTAGTCAATCTGTTATAGAATTTAATTATATTAAAGTAGGATCGTGGTTCTTGTATTATTTTCTGTACATAACCACCATACCGTTTTTTTTTTCATTTTTTAGTAACACAATGCTCTTGCATGAGTTACAGGAGTGGAACAAAGCTACTGTTTTGACTGCACTTATATTGATATATATAGGTAAACACAGGTGAACGCAATAACAATATAGTATAATGATATTAATTAATCTTTGCAATTATAATACGTACAGGTACTCTATTCGCGATTTTTATAGACTGACATTTGTTGTTGAAGCTAATTATAATTCAAAAGTTTGTTAGGTCGATTGAAGATAATGAGGGTATCGTGGAACCATTGAGTAGGATCGAAAATGTGAAATACGTTGTTGCGTGCTGGGAGTCAATACGTAGATTTTTAGTCGCTGTCGCCAATTTAATATCTGAAGAGGCGGCGATGATGGTCTTCACGGGTCTTCACTGAATAGATCTATCCTTTTCCCGGAGTTGAAGGTAACGGAACGCCGCTGGAAGCTGTTGACGGGCTTGGATTAGTGGTGGAAATGGCTCGGGCAGATCTACCCAGCAAGCCCGCGTGGCCGACGTAGTTTGATGGATTTATTTGGGATATTCTCGTTAGTTTCGTGCAATCGACGGCCGTTCCGTGGACCAATAGAAGATAAGGACCAATAGAAGTTAATAGAAGATAAGATAAGAAGACCAATAGAAGATAAGAAGAGGAAGAAGGAAATTTTATCGGAGATTCAAGGCGGCTTTGTAAAGGCTAGGGGAACAACAGATAATATAATACGTATAAATTATGTGATGCATCAGGTGATTGCTAAAAGATAGAAAATGTATTTGCTCTTCATTGTTCTGAAAGCTGCTTTTGATATGATAGTCAGGGAGAGGTTGTGGGAGTGAATGGAAGAGGTAAGGATATTAAAAGGAATGACGAGAATATGTATGAAGGTTAAAAATATGTGTGAAAGAACGAAATAGAGTGAGAGTGAATGAAGAGTTATTACCATGATTCGAGACTCACAGAGGAGTGAGACACGGTTGTCCTCTTAATTCTACTCTTTTCAACATCTGTTTCGCAAACTTAGAGGAAGCCATGAGAAAAAACCCAAGCGGAAGGGATTGCAATTGGAAAGAAAAAGGTGTGGTCTTTTACATATCCTGATGATGTAGATGTATGGCAAGTAGAAAAGAAGAGATGGATGAAATGAAATGATAAATGGATAGGAGGGGTTTAGATGTGAATGTGGAGAAAACGAACGTAATGGTGTGCAATAATGGAGGGAGAGAATGTTAAAAGGATGAGTTTAGTGTAAAGGGATGTAAAATAGAAAGGAAAATTAGATATCTGGGATTTGTTTTATCGCAAAATGAAAGGTTGAAGGATCAGATTGATGCGGCAACAAAAAACACAAGGGCAGCGATAGAAAGATTGAGAATGGTGTCGGAAAGAAGGTTTGAAGAGTATAACAAGAGGTATAAATTGATAATCAAGGAAGATGGGATGTGTAAATATCTGGTATCAGGTTTAAGCATGAATGAGAAAAGGATAATTGCGAGGTTTAGGTGTAGGAATAAAGATGGTTGAATGAGCAAGAGAGAATTTGCAGAAGATGTGCGAAGGCAGAAGAAACGTGAAGTAACTGGGTAAAAAAATGTGAGGGAATGGTGTGGAGTGACGGAGAAAGAGAAGTAGGGAATAACTGGAGGTTAAGTTTGGGGAGCAATGGAAAGGGGAGAGAATTAATAATGAAAATAGAGGATGAAATAAGTAGAAGGAAATAAAGGGTAAAATAGCACGAGATGGGGAAGAGAAGCTTTAATAGAAAAAAATAAGAAAGTGTGAGGTAAGGGGGATACTGATTGGATACTGAGTGCTGGGAAAAGTTGAGAAATTAGAAGAGAGAATGAAAAGGAAAGAGGGGAGATAAGGGTTAAAAGGGTAGTAGGAAAGATATGAATAGGTAGTAATGAAAGATGAAAACAAAAGTCTTCCCTTCTGTCCCTTACAATCAGTTTTTAAATAGTTGTAAAAGAATATGACGAAAGCTTATAAAGATGATTTGGAATTTTGAATTTGTATTAAGTTAATGTGTATATTTATATTGAATGTATTTCTTTCTGAATATATATAATGTAATTTGAAATAATGCCAATAAACGTTATCTACTGTCTATTAAAATTCTTAGAAATTGTAGAATCAAAACTAATAAAAGAGACGATTAGACCCGTTTAAGTTATAAAATGTGTCTTCTACAATTCTCGCGAGTCGTATAGCCAAAAGAGTAAGAGCTTCTCTCAAAAGCAGCAAACTAAATTATTCAAAAGTTTAGGTATAGAAAATATATAGCTAACTAAACGCGTACGAAACTCTAAATTCTCTTGAAGAAACCGGGCGATACTTAACATTACTAGCTTTTTAATTTTGTAAATATATACAGAATGCGGGCGTTTTGTTCCTTCTGTCTATTCTCTTCTCATATTCTTAGCGGGAAAATATCCAATGAATTAAATTTATTTGGCGATGTATATTATATTAATGTTATATCAAATTAATTTATTAAATCGAATGTAAAGCTGTAGTGATTCGAATTTTATAGCCATCAAGCCATATATAATTAACTAGATGATGACCCGTCGTAAAACGACTATCCATTACCAGGTCATATTTTATTTACCCAAATGAGTTGGGTTATTTGACCCCTACCGACGTTTTTCGTAATTCCCACAGAGTAAAGTAGAAAATTAATATATATAATATAAGGTGGAGCTGGATAAAACCGACCCAGAAATTGTAAAGTTTACTTTAAACTGATGCATTTTCTATCTATTACACTAAAACCTAATAA
>WYDF02267752.1:0-10172 GCA_009867245.2 Adranes taylori
ACATAGAATTCTCTTACAATTTTCAGAATTTCCTGTTTATTAGTCGTGGTTAGTCCAGTCCTACTATCTGTAATCTTACATATTTGTTTTTTGCCGTCGTATAACTTTTTCCTCAGTACTTTCATTCCCTTGTTCTCCTCTATTACCTTGGTTATTTCTTCAGTGCTATGTAGTTATGTGGTCTTTTTGTTAATGATACTAGACATTAAATTTACAGTAATTTGTGGACGCCTTATCTCCAATCACAACCATTCGCTTTTTCGACCTCAAGAATTATATTGAATATAGTCCTTTTACATAATTAGTACCTCAATAAAGATGTCGAAATTTGCTACTTGTATGACTGCTGCAAGTGAGTTTATAAATCCAAATTGATTTCCTCAGCGAATGTATTTCTTTTCCCCCAATTATGGATTGTACTTTTTCTGACTTTTGATCATTGCAATAGATTATAATATGTCCCCTTGGGGAGACTACTTACCTCTGAAGTTAGTGTGCTGCGGCTAAGGCGGGATCTGGAGGATTTCTTGGTAATCGGGTTGAGTTTCTTCTTTAGATGAGGCGTCTGCTTTGACAATCTGGACGCCAAAGACTTTTCTTAATATGTTTTATTAAAATTTAGATTATCAAGTCTTGTATGGTTCTGAATAAATACGTCTTTATGTAGTTCAAAAACATTTGTAATTTGGTGCCGCATCATTTCCCTTATTCCTAAAGGTAACGTCTTCTCATATTACTAATCATATTAATTTTTGGAGTCTAATAATTTTTTTTTTCAAAGATAACAGAAATAACATTAAAACTTAATTATTTTAAAGAATATAATCGTATGGAATCTGCAAATCATAATCAAGATAAAAGCATATCTATACAAATGATCTGTATCTTGAGTAATTCAAGAATTTAAATGACAAATGTGGGTCGTAGCGAAGTAGTAGAGGAAAGACCGAGTCCTCTATTAGCGTGCATTGAAATTGTTTTAAGAGATTCGATGCACAGCAGTACCTGTTCGACGTTGATTAAATGGTATGATATTGAGAAGAAAGGTTTTGTAGCTCAAGGGAGTTTAAAGACCAGTGTCTGCAAATAGTTGCGAATTTGTACTACAATAAGAGTTATATTGTAGAGTTTATATAACGAAAACTTCATACATCAATTGTTTCACCTTTCTTACGTTCTAAAAATATTTAGGATCAAAGTAACATTCCATTTCATGCGAATCCGGATTCCCTACTCCGTCCATATATTGTGTTCCGATTACGACATAATCGGACGTGTTTTGCGCGAAGTAAACCCATGACTATCATGTATTCGTTATATCTATGGAAGTAAAATTTGCTAGGCTCTATTATGTCATCGAAAAGAAGTAAAACTGATTCCTTTGCATCAAACAAGAAGAGAAAATTATTAGCCTTGGAATGTGAACTTATCATTATCATAGGTCCTGATGCAAAAATTGAAATTTGGGAATCGGCTAAGAAGTTTGATCTATTGGAATTATTAAAGGTAAAGAAAGAATTCTCGAAGTTGTGAAAACCGCTCAGTCTTTGAATTGAAACCTCATTCGTAAACGTTATGGTATTAGCGCTGAAATGGAAGCAGCCTTAAAATTATGGTGTGCTAATGAAGTAAGAGTAAAATATTGTCCTCTTGATCAGTACTCGGTGTGCTTTTTAGTTAAGCTGCTAAGATTTCTGAGAGCAATTTGTAATAATGTTTGAATGTAGTGCTGGTTGCATTCATTAATTAATAATTCATAAGACGAATTTTCTTTTCTAGCGAACAGCCGACTTGTTGCTTAAGAAAAGGCGTCGTGTTCTTTTGTATTTATTGCGACAGTGGTACTCCTAATGAAGAAGACGCTGATGATTCCGTATAATAATGGGTGAAATGATTGATACATTTAGCGGTTTTTTAAAAACATTTGTTGTAATTAAATTGTGATGTTGCTTTCCTTGTTGGTATTACATACCTAGTACTTTAAATAAAAATGTTTTGCCATTTGTCAATTGCCATCTATGTTTATAGATTTCTGTGATAATGCGTTGTTCACTTTACGTAGAATAATTATAAAATCGTTGATGACAATAATGCTTACTGAAAGCAGAATACATCCTTCGATGCCAGAAATGGATCCATCTATTCTGATTTGTTTTTTTTTCTATTTGAGTATTTCATTTAGTCAGCAGGAAGTTTTCGAACTATCTTACTTTCTTACTACGTAAAGTTTTTCTGTTCTTCCTGCACTATTCTGTACGTACCACCTTGTTCGGGGCGCATTAACTTCCAATTTAATTTTCAAATTCTGCTCTAGTTTATACTCGTCAGTTGTTTTAGTACAGTTCTTTGCCTTGGGCTACGGTCACATTGAGATAGGCACCGGCCAGACAGACTTTGTCATCATAAATCGTTCAAAGTTGATTATGCATACGACAGATCATTTCATTTAGTAGTGTTGTTTAAAAACTTTGCTACTGTATTATAGCAGTATCTTTGTTATGATGATCCTCGATACCCCATAAACTTCGCCTCTCTTCTAATAAAGTGATCATTTTTTCACAATCCACTTACATTGTTGCATACGAACTCTACGCGATGTATTAATTTTTTGAATTATTATTAGGTTGAGCAAGTTGTATTAGATTCCAGTGGTTCTATATCTTATGGACTATAAGAATCTCTAATAACATATAATGCTCGTAATGAAACTCGATTTATCGGAATAATTTATCAAATTCGGCCCATTATAATAGTAAGCTATACATAGGTGAATAGGAATCGTAATAAAACACTTATTTTATGGTGACGAGCAATAACTTTTGTGGGATTTTATGCTTGCCAAAACATGAATTCTATTTTCTTCTGTATTTATAAGAAATTAATAGCTCTACACGCGCTTGTTAATTGACTGACATATTATTTGATTCTAATTACAATACAATGTAGTTAGGACGACCTTTCTTTGGTAAATAAAGCAATGATAAAATAATAGCGAGCTAGGTAATATTATGATTGTTCGTCTGACGACGCTGACGAACGAATTAAATTGTCATGGTGCGAGTCGCTGTTGATGACGGTAACGGAAACGTTGAATGTGGAATCGGAGATGTTGAACTTGCTTCGGCAAGTGAAATGTGTGTTGCTGCGTGGAGCGAGCGTATGTAGACACCCTACCAATAGAGGTGAGCGAATGCTGGTTGCTCGAGGTAAATTTGCTGCTTGGCTAAGTGACATCGACCTTGGTGATGTTGGCTCGTTGGTGAGGTTGTTGCTCGTTGGTGAAACTGATTCGTTGATCGTGGCTCCTCTATTGACTTCTTTGACGCCGGTCTTCTCCTGATCATATCGAAGACATGGGTAGTGGGTGAGGGCAGAGTAATAAAATATGTAGATACGAAAAAGGAAAGAAACGCGAAAACAAGAGAAAAAGATTCAACTGAAGTGTAAGGCCATGTGGTTTGATGCTGAGACACAGCTGAGATTCTTCGATTGATTTAGTAGCTGGTTAAGATGATTCTTGATTTTGTTTCAAAAGATGAACTTGTTTTAAACGTAATTGAATTAATATCGATTTCAACGCTACGTTGATCACGTCAAACCTACGACCGCAAAAATTGTTCACTATGGCCAATGGAAAGGTCTGGACATTTTAGTTTGAAATTATGCCACCTCAAGATGCGATAATGCTCGCAGATGTGTTTAGCGACACAATTCAAAATATGTGTGAACAAAAGGGTAGTTGTAAGTTACACTTTTGTGGCTTGTAATTAGAGGGTAGTCTAATTAAAATGGAGTCACCGCTTCACCATCGCGTTGTAGAAGAGAAACGCTCAGTTTTGTATTAACGAAATGATCTTTTTAATGATTCTGACAATTAAACTCAAATAGAATAGAATCTTCATTCTATTTATAGTAATATAATAATAATAAATTAAACGTGATCTTTTACAAGACATAACAAGTGTACATCATGCTTCGCGTAATGCACGCATTTAGGTATTTGCTACATTACATGTTATTGATACATACATAAAAAGTCATTAGTCTTGACCTTCTGTTTTGTATATCAACGATCTAATAGTTTGCAAAATTATTACTTATAATTCAACAATGATTGTTTTGTTTTCATTCAAAAATGAGTCCAATTTTACCTGCTACTGCTTTCATTAATTTTCTTGTAGGAAAAAAAAAATTTCTAAATGAAATTTAAACAAAATTAATACAACATTCATCACTCTAATATGTTCCTGTTATTAAATGGACATATTTCAAATGTTTAATTTAAAATGTTTAATTCATATACAAATGAATCTTTACTTTGAAATCCTTATGCTTTACTATTTGCCCATGTCGGATTAAAGTGACTTTTCTTTATTAAATGGGAATACAGGAACAAGTGTATGCAATTATGTTTAACCTCCTTACCTAGCTTTTATTGATAACTTTGTTCATTATAATTTAAATCAATTCTATCCTGAATAGATAGGCATAGCTATTTTCTGCTATATTGTAACGTGGATATTTGTCCACGTTCATGTTATGTTTGAGTTTAAAAAGATCGAACATGCAATACTTATAAAAGATACAAGAAATTCAGGACGCACTGACCTTGTGAAGTGTTGTTAACCTAGTGGAAAGCCCTACAAGTACTAATTAACATTTAGAGAATCATACAAGCTTCTATTTATGAAGTAAAATATAGCATGCATATATTTTAAAAGCATCTTAATTAGTTCAGAATTACAGTATAGAAATAGATTAAGTTCCGACCGAACTAGATTGTTTCCAAGGTGCTTAGCGTTCAAGTTATCAGAAGAAATGAATATTTAGAAGGTGTGGCTTAAAGAGAGTCAGGGGCAGTATAATAATATTAAGTTGAATATATGATATGTTAACACTACCCGCGGACCAAGTAATCGATATCACAAGGGCACTATGTCAGTGCGTAAGTGACAAAATTTATTTAATTGGTAATTGATTGATAATAAATGAATGGACATTGTGTGAGGTTTATTGGTTTAGGTACCAGAAGCCCATCTGATTTAATTGACCTCAATTACGATAAACGGCAGTATTTACTGTCAGTATCAACTGTCAGCAGTATTTACACTTAAGTGGAATACATTGGCTAAATGTATTTTACCAGAAGAAAAGAATAGCGAAGATTCCGGAATGTGTTAATAATGACAAAAAATATGCAAATCGATAAATGGAAGGGGATCAGTATGTATAAAAACGATACCCAATACTAGTAGAGGAATAGGAATTTTGGGCGTCCGCCGAACGACGTAATGTCCAACTAAGAAGCGAAGTAATAATCCGGAATAAAATAATATTAGATTAATAATTAAATAAAAAATAAAAGTTATGTCTAATTAAAGTTTGATTATAAATTAATAAAATATTTTATTATGCGCGGTACTTCGTATTGATACTGTTGGGAATAATTCAGATAAATTATGTATACTATAATTTTGATGAATAAAGTAAAGTCGAGTGTAATTAGTAACAAGTTTGTTGATCAAGGTAAAGCCAAAAGAAGAAATAATTAAAAATAAATAATTAAGATAATGGTGCCTTACTCTAAAATTATAATTAAATAGTTTGTGTATAGCGGCAAAATCTGTAAGTACCTATAGTTTAACATTTCTTTGGTGTAACTGAACAAATCATAAAGTCCGTTTAATTCTCAAAGTGTTGATTAATTTTATTAATTTCAAAGAGTTGATTACTTTATTTTGCATATAAACATTTTTAACTACCTATACAATTTAATTAAGTTTAATAGCTATCTCGTGCTGCTGCCTGAATTGCTAAGGCTTACGACTATCATTAAGGATTGACGTTACCAGTAATTACTCAGCCACGAAAGGCACAATTAAATCTAAACGGCACGTCCAACTTCGCGATGGTCCGGCCTAGTGTATTATTCTAAATTAAATGGACTAACTGAGGATATAGATTAGATCTTTCCGCATCAATTATGAATCTAGAATGAGCTAACCTAAATTGTTATATTATAGAATAATGATGGAGTTCAGGTACCTATAATTGTGAGTAGGAGATTGCTACGCTAACTCATATAAAGTCCCCTCTCACCCATGTCACGTCGGAGAGAACAACCCTCCGCCCTGAAAATAAGGTGACAATTTCATATATTATCAGGGCCGTAACCTGGGTGCTCCAAATGTTTCATTAATAGATAATAATTAATAATTGAAAATTTATGAATGTTATCAATAATTTTTACAAGCGCTAAGCCAAAGCACCTTGGACTATGAGGAACTCATTCTGAAAGTACCCTCTTTTTGTAGGTTAAACCCTGTAAATAAAGTAATAGAATTAAGTATATAATATGTACTTCAGTATAAATAATATTCAGATTTATTCGCTGTTAATGCTTGAACAATGTGTCATATTTTGCTCAGGGAGACTTTCATACGGAAATCAAACTCCTATGTACTAAAGAGCTGGTGGAAAGTTTTACATGAGCTGAAAGGATAGCAACCCTTCTCCAAAGTAATTATGAAAGTTCTTTATGCGATTAATTATGCAAAAATTCATTATATAAAAACTTGGCTTCGAGTTTGGAAAGAAAACTTCTGGTTTTCAAAATCTCCATAAAACTGTTAGAGGCTACCTAAGATATGGGTTTTAAAATGCGTAGAAATCAAAACGAACGAGATGAGGGACATTCTTCAATAAAACAAGCAAGAATAATATACATGCACATGTATTTAATGTATAAATATGAATCAGTGTTTGTAAAGTTTGTTTAAACAGGCTTTAGGCAAACGCACGTGTTTGAATAAGTCATTACTCATTCGATTAATGGGCACACATATGGCGCATCATCTCCATTCAGCATCCCAATCACGTCAGAAAGAAACTTCAAATCCGCGCTCATATTCAAGTCTGACTCTGGAACGAACCTGTTCTATTAAATGACGAAGTCTGCTATCTAGGCGTCAGCTTCAATAGAACTTTCAACTGGAACTCACACCTAACTAACACCCTATTCAGAGTGCGCAAACGTGGCTCCAACTGGCATACTCCGAGGGCGGTTTAGGTACTATCATCCAAAAATTCTACATTACAGTTATAAAACTAATATTTGGCCATTGATATACTAGAGACCTATTCTATACTCCACACTTACAAATACGCTAGCGCAGAGACTCACAACCTATGAACGAAGAATCCTTCGAAATATTCACGTACTACACCTCCGATTTAACCTTATGTTGAAAACCAATACATAAAAGAATAGTCAAACTAAAAGTGGTATATACAATAACCTCGTTGATAAAATTATTTCTGGTAAATATGTTAATTCTTTTGGTATAATTAGGCTATCTATATTCTTTGTTTTCTTAAAATTCAAGTGCGAATTTTCTCGGGGCAGTGGCGATTGTAAGGAGAAAATTTCCTGGTTCTAATTTAGTTCTTGTCTTCTACATACTAAATTGGAAAATAGTAGTGCCGTAGTGCCCAGTATTTGTTAACAAATCATTAATTCTTTATAACAAGTAAATAAAATTATACCGCCAGTCTATTTAATAAAAATTACTTGAAATAAATTAATAAAATAGCGATGTGGAGTTATTATTATTTATTTGCATATAATATTAACCAAATCGCCATTAGTGCCGTAAGTTGAATTGGTGCGTCTATTTTATTCAAACAGCCTTGAACAAGAAGGACGATTTGTAGATGTTCAGCCCTTCCAGCACGGTTGAAAGGATTCTCTCTTACCTGTTAAATTGGATGTAAAATCTTCTCCCAGATTTAAGACACGACAGTATATATGTTTATATAATATATATGATAACGTATTATTTGCAACAAGGCGCTAAACTGATCGGTCGTAAAAAACAAAATGATTTTAAATTCGGCCGATGAATACCTGACGTCGGTAAAATTGTCCGACACAGTCGTACGTACTGAGACCATCTGTATATTACGACGCGTGTCTGAAATAATCGGACGAATACGGCAGGGCATTGAGCAAATCGTCCGATCTTAGTGCTACTGTGAGTCGAGATAAAGATTGGTTGAGACCCCGACTCGCAGAAGAAAATATGGTGCCCCTTCTCTTTAGAAAAAAGCGTACAGCTCAGGTTTACCAGGGCCTCTAGAACATCGAGACCGGGGATGTGCGACAGCTCCTTAAATGCGCCTCTGAATGTAGCCTTAGCTTCAGTAGCTTTAGTGAAACCATTTGCTTAGTTACCACATCTTATTCGAATTCGGCTAAAAATAGAATTTCTGTTCAGTTGCGATTTCCTCTTTTCCGCAAAATATTTTGTTTGAATTTGGCTTCTCCCCCTATTATTTTCTGCTATAATAAATATCATACACTTATTCTATAGTATGTCGTAAAAATCATTTGCCCGGAGAAAAGCTGCTTATTGAAGCGTTTTACAAGAAATTATAGTAAACTGTAGTAGAAAGTTTTCACGTTTATTACTTTTATTAGTAGATACTTTATGTACTTAAATACTCATAATTGAGATGGCTAAATTCTAGGAAATGTTTTAGTTGTTTAAGCGTTGTTGTCTAACAATCAAATTACAATTACTTAATCATATTAATAGACGTCATATTAATCTGACTGCATCATGTAGATTAAACGTTCCAAAGGAGAACAGTTACAAATTCGTTGTAGTTATCCAGCGTAATACTAAATATCCTTGTATTGATTAGTCTAGTGAATTCCTATATTTTCACGCGACAGAATAGCAGAAAAAGTGAGATTCACAGATGAGCAAATTTGCGACTTCTTTCCAGGCGATTTTCAAATTTGCGGCAATTGTAGCGTGTCTCCAAAGGGGTTCAGCCAAGCAATATCCAAGTGTGATGAGATGCTTTGCGACAGTTTTAGTAAGTGGGGGAAATTGAGTACGGGTTTCAATACCTACTTAGGTAATCAAATAGCACTAGTTTAATAGAAAACAATTAGAAGAGGAGCTTTTACTAATTGCAGGAGTAGCTCATGGCAAGTAGTGAACACTTAGGGCCATTGTAGGGGACGTTCTTGTATCAGAGCAATTTTTTTAAACCGCATCATGCTTGAACTTCTTTTGCTTAAAACAATCTTTAAGAATAGTAATGTCTACGGCACAAATGTAAGTTCTGATTATTTTTTATTTAGTGACTAGTTTGAAATTCTCAAACAAATTAATTTTATTTTCAAATTAATCTTGTCACAAATATTTATTTAGTCAAAGACGAAACTTATACTAATATACTGCTTAATATTTTTTGATAGTTAGTTTATCTATTTGCGAATTAATGTTAGAATTTATTGTCTGCCAATTATTTGTTTTTTTTTCATGAACACATTAAATACAAAAATATCGTGTTTTATTACTTTATGTGTTATGCTGACCCCATTAACTAAGAATTAGAATTTAAATTAAGTAAATTGAATAAAATTTAATTATATTTGCGATCCCTTAAATAAAATACCAGATATTTTCATCCATAAGTTCTAGAAAAATTTAAAATATTAAGTAGCACT
This sequence comes from Adranes taylori, assembly GCA_009867245.2. NCBI lineage: Eukaryota > Metazoa > Arthropoda > Insecta > Coleoptera > Staphylinidae > Adranes > Adranes taylori. The sequence continues at coordinate 9,524 of WYDF02267752.1, forward strand.
GGTATAAGGAATTATGGACGGCTTCCGTTATACATATACTGCCATCACTTTAATGCGTAATTGTTTCGTTGTTCTGACAACGCTGTTGTTATTTTCATTTTGCCCCTAGGTGACTTCTACAGTGTAGATCAACGCAACTACTATATAGCTGCATATGGAAAACATGGAACTTTAATATATTAGAATATGTTTTCTTTGTTTTTTTTTACGTAGAAAATGGAGAAAACTTCAAAAGGCGAAGGATGCCCGTGCATCCCAGTGTGGGATTTCTACCCTAACTAAAGCTCCACTCCCTGTTGGGATTGAGTACATGAGGAGGTTGGTGAATTTATTATAATATGTTTAGAATATATTTCAACCTAAAACATATATAGTGTGCAAGCTATGAAGTGTGTCGAACTTCACACCACGATAGCTGTAAAATCTTTTAATAAATTTTTGCTCAAAGTTGACATTCCGTTAGAGCATTTAGTTGGCAAAAAAGATACGAAAAGCATTACCGTTTATTGTGTCTCAAACAATGTCATTTATTATGGATTTCAAATGTAATGATGTAATAGTGTAATAGTGTCATAGTGTAATAGTGTAATAGTATAATAGTGTAATAGTGTAATAGTGTAATAGTGTAATAGTGTAATAGTGTAATAGT
>WYDF02267763.1:0-18436 GCA_009867245.2 Adranes taylori
TGAGTTGCCTAGATTCGATCAACAACGCAAACTATAGCTTGCGCTGGGGATCGAACCCGGGACTCTGCGGTGGCAGTTATAAATATTAGAAACTGTGGTAGCAATTCGCAGTATGTCTTGCACGTGTACAACTCAGCCATCTGGAAGTATGCCTGATCATTTTGCCAGGAGCAAAACTCTATATAAAAGAAATCCCTGAGTGACTGTTATTAGTGATGACAAATTTCAAGATGTCCTGGATTCCGAATTGAGTATCTATCGTTTAACAATGGCTGAGCGATTCACAATGTAGTGACTATCGTGGATCAACTGTCAATTCTAGAAGACAGCTAGACTGAAGTTACAATCGTTTGTTTCCGTTTTTATTATATTCAACGCGTGTTTTTAGGTGAAATTTTTTTATTTTGTGTTATTTAATAATTATTTCTTTTTAAAATATCTCTCCGGTGTATGATGGTATATAGGATATTATTGTTACATACATGGAACAAAATATCAAATTTGCTCGAGAACGATTAAATTGCCTTAATGTGAAACAAAAATCAAATGAGTTGTGGATAAATCTCAAAAGTAAATTGAGAGCAGCCAGTTATGGCGATAAAGACGTTGCTAAATGGTAAAAAGTAAGTACTAGAATTTCTTAAATACTTGCTCATTGTTTTTTATGGTAGTTACCACAGAACTATGGTAGTTACCACTTTGCTACCGTTTAAGACTTGGACTGATATGAAGCAGCGAACAGTAATAAAGGTGCTAAGCATAAGGAGGAAATGGGACAGACTGGGAGTGGACAAACTGCATGTAAACCTCTATCAGCTATAGAGGAAAGAGTGTTATCAATCATGGAAAAGCAGTGTGCAGATGGAAGCGCTAACCAAGAATTTGGTTTGGAGGAAATAGAGCAACCCCTACCCTCTTGTTCACAAATTAATCTGAAAAGACAATTAAAGAATCAGGGGACTTCTTCAAGCAAGGTAAGTTAAAAACAAAACTCTTCAAAACTACCTATAAATAACTTATTCAATGTCTTTTAATGGCAGAGAAAAAATACAGACAAAACAGAAATGCTGGGAAACATGCATAGCGGACATTGAGTAAATAGTAAATAGAGATATGAAACAATGTTAATTTTTCGTCTACGGAAAGTGCGCAAACGTATAGATGTTAGCACAATGGCGCTCTGGCCGCGGGCGCACAAAGTTATTTAGTTACCATTTCAATCCATTTCATTGACTGCTGTTTCATACAACATAATGTATGGTTTACTTCTTTGCTAATGAATATAGTGTAAGACAGGTTGCCAATTTGTTTTTAATAAAATTATTTTTAAAGATAAACATGATTCAATTTTAATATATTTTAAAATAGAATAATAGTTATCCAATTGAGGTAAAAATATGGAAAACTTATTTCATCAATGAGATTTTATATCAAAACAAATTAAAAATAAATGTAAGCATATGTGTAAGGATGTGATTAGCAGCATAACTTTGGAACGCCTAGCCTTACAACTAGATTTGGTACACTTACGAATATACACTTATACAGTATTGTAATAAACTGAGGGTTAGACGTTCTGAGAAATGGTGGCCACAATAGAAAGAATGAAATCTAAGTATTTATAAACATTTAGATATAGAAATATCAAGTACATTCGGTATTCATTTAATTATTTATAGCAATAACAGAACTTTTGATTATTTAATGAAATTAATACGAACGCACAATAATTTTAAGAAACAATACGCCCACGAAACAATATTGAGTCTATAAATCTCCTTTAAATTTTATTACGGATAGATTAAACGGATATGGAAACAATATTGAGATTAAAAGTCTCAATAATGTTAGGAGCATTAAAGAAATTGTTTAAAATTGCTTGATGGATTTTCTATGAAATCCTTTTTCTCAGAAACCATTGAACCGATTTCAATCAAAGTTGGTAGACTTGTTAATTTAGTAAAACTCGAAGAGTAAACGGTTTTTAGAAATTTTAAAAATAATTAATCAATAATCTTTAAAAGTTTTAAACTTTTCAGGTTTCTTTGAGGTAAAAGAAAATATTTAAAATTAAAAATGTCATTTAAGTAGTCTATACCTAATTTTACCTAAAGTCTATACCTTTTTGAAAATCTCTCCATTCAGACATATTTTTTAATAATAAATTAAATAAAAAATTACATTGAAAAATGGTTATATCCACTAAAAACATGCCGTACAAATCGGGATCCGTACAAACCGTGGAGGAAAGATAGGAGAACAACACCGCCAGCCTAGAAGAATGTTGGAAGAATAGAAGAATACTGTCAGGCTGCTTCGTGTTGCCTATTTTATTTTATGTATAATTGTAGAATAACGATTTGCCAAAAAATTAATTTTCTTAAATAGAAAGTGAGATTGCGATGAGTCAAGAGTAAAACGGATCAGGAATTGGAGAAGCAAGTTGGCGGTTGGAAAGAAGAATGAAGATTCTGAGACATTGTGGGATATAAAAAGGGGCAGAGTTATTATGTAACGGAAAGAAATTCGGAAGATAGGAAGAATGCCGATAGGCGTTACATAGGTGCCGATAGGTTAATAGAGGAACGTTCGGAGAACGTACAAGAGGAAGTGTGGAGAAGAGAGGAAAGAGAAAAGGAGGTCAAAAAGACGATTGTAGTTACATGGCCGAAGATGGAAAGAAAGGGACAGTGGGAATCGCAATTATGTGCAGAAGGAAAGGGATTAATTGAAAAGACATAGGTGGAAGGACGAGAATGTAAATAAATACGAAAATTATTACCGATAGAGTATAGTTGGAGTTTCCCGGGAGCAGATAGAATGTTTGAAAGAGGTAGTGCTAGTGAGGAGATAATAATGGGGCAAAGGAAAGTATCATGACAGATAGAAGGGAAGAGATGGAGATGAAAGGAATTTCAGGAAAAAGAATAGAAATAGGAAAAAGAATGGATGGATTTTCGTGACAATATATGTGTATAATGGATTGAAAGGACGCGCGGAAACTTGAAGGAGTTTATTGAGAGATGGAGGATGGAGAGTGAATGCGTAATACTCATGTGGTTTGGAATATGAGTGTAGGAAATGAAGGTGGTATGAATACAGGAATGGAACCAGAGTATACATAAAATGAGAATGCCGAGGGAATTTATGTAATGACTGAAAGAAGAGAATATATATGAATGGCAAATGGAAGTGAAGAAAGCTATTGGGTGGGGGATATTACATGTAAAGGGCATTGTGAGGGCTCTGTGATAAATTATATTGTACAGAATGAGGGATCGAGAGATAAGATAGAAAATATGAGAGTAGGAGAAATGGTGTCTGATTGTTTCCCATTGGAGGCATGTTGGAAATGTGTAATATATGTAACATAAGAAAGGAAATAGCTACGGCGAGAAGAACAAGAAGTGTATGTGAAGGTAAAAGAAAGGCTAGGGAAATTCTGAGGAAGGTCCGACAAGGAGAAAAACAATGGGTGGAATATGAAGTGGCCGAAGAAGAATGGAAGAAAGAAGAAAAGCGACACAGGAGAAAAGGGAAAGAGGAGGAAACGGAATAAATAAACATCTCGAATCGCAGGGAAAAATATGGGAATATTGAAGGCAAACAGGAAGGGGGAGAAAAAGAGGGGATGAAGCGAAAGTAGGAATTGAAAAATGGTAAAATAAATGAATGGAAAGTGTAGCGGCCAATGACTTAAGTGAGCGGGGTGGGGGGAGGGGGGGTGAAAAGATAACAAGGAGTAAAATGAAATAGATAGTGGGATTAGGGAAGACGTAGTGAAAGAAGAAATTGAAATTATACAGTGTGGGCGAGCATCTGGTCTAGATGTTGTGCCTGTGAATGTGTTGAAGTGTTTAAATGTGGACTAGGTAACCACTAAGAATGTGCGTGAATGAGATATAGAAAGGGAAGTATAAGGTAGCAGATAATTGGAAAAAAGGAGAAATGATTCCAGTGTACAAATGTACAAAAGAGAAAATAGGACGGATGTAAAAAATTATAGCGGGATATCGATAACGAATAGAGTGTCTAGGTTATATCCAAAATAGGAGTTTGGAAAAGGAGATAAAAGAAACAAAATATATTCGAGTACGCAGAGAGGTTTTTGAAGGGAAAATGTACAATTGATGATATAGGGACCCTAAACTACATTATTAATCAGGAGACATGAGAAGGGAGGAGACTGTACTTGTTGTTCCTGGGCCTAACATCTGCGCTCAATAAGTTAGAGGGAGAATATATATGGAGGAGATTGAATAATAGTGTGTATGAATGTTAAGCGGTTTTATGAGGACTCGGAGGTACGGACACGAGTTACGGACACGGACACGAAGGTACGGACACGAGTTGCAAGTAAATGTCAGAGTGGTTTAATGTACATGGAGGAGTGAAACTGGGATCTTCGGTTAGTACAAGGTTATTTAATATATATTTGCCTGATTTAGAATCGGCACTAAAGAAAGGACAAGGTGTAGGAGTGGAGTTAGGAAATGAAAAGATATGGTCGCTAATCTATACGGAATATTGAAGCAGATTACTAAATTCTACGAAGGAAAAAGGGCACTCGAATTCTGACAAATCAATGTATTTAATAATGTAAGACCAAACTATGATAATTCAAAATGAAATATAAATATCCGATAATAAGCAAAAATGATGATAATTATAACACATGCGCGAAGCTTCACAATTAAACGAGAGAAGAGACAGACGACCATATTCAACTGGTTCTGTATGGTCATCAAGTAATACATAATGTAACCGTATTATATACCATATATCAGATGATCCTAGGTCGCTTTCACGTCGCGTATGATATGAACGGAAATATTAATTATTACGCACCTAACTAACATTCGGTTTCCTTCCGTATAAACGTTCAAATGGAGTATTTCCGTTAAGATACGATGTAGGGCAACGATTTCTGATATAGCATGCAGTATTCACAGCTTCTCCCCAAAAAGCGGGGGATGAATTCGATTGCATCATTAAACAGCGAGCCGTGCCCGCCGAGTGCGGTTTTTCCTCTCTGAGACGCCGATTTGCTGAGGATTATACGCTACAGAAAGTCTTCTAGTAATTCCGCTTTTCTTGAGGTAATCGTCAAATTCCGAATTGACAAATTCGGTGCCGTTGTGGGATTGTAAGCACTTCACTTCCTTTCCGGTGGAAGTTTCCAATACCATTTTCACTTCCTTGAATGATTCAAGAACTTGGCTCTTATTTTTAATAAAACACACTTCAGCCCATCTAGAAGCGTTGCCCGTAAAAGTGACGAAATAGCACTATTTTCCTAGGGTTTCCACACGCATAGGTCCGCAGAGTGTACAATCTCAAGAATTTCTGTACATTTTTCTGACTTTTTAGGGAACGGAGACTTGGTCATTTTTCCTTTAGCACAAATCTCGCACACAGCATTTCGGTTAATTTTTCCCATGAATTTTAGTCCGTTCATTGTACCTGTATTACGCGCACGCGAGAGATAATTGTAATTCAAATGTCCTAATCGAGCGTGCCACATCTTTATGCTTTCTGACAAATTGTTCGGGATTGAAAAATTCGCCTTTTCCGATATATTTTTGCGCGCCTCGCGTAGACAATAGAGGTCACCGACTCGATCCGCTATCATCTTTATTTGACCATCCGGTGCTTTCACTTCAGCATGTTTCTTCAGGAAAGTAACTGCGTATTCCTTATTTGTTATTTTTTGAACCGACGATAAGTTAGTACGAAGATCCGGAACATTTAACGCATTTTCTAGAGAGAAACTGTGTATATCGCCGTGTACGTTGGTCTGAACATGTGTTGTTCCTTTAGCGATAATGTTTGTGGAAGAACTGTTCGCTAAGTTAAGTTTTCCCTGTTCTTGTTTAGTAACATTTTCCAAATGTTCAATATCTTTACATAAGTGAGACGTAAATCTCTATCTAAACACCATGCGTTTTCCTTTCCGTTTTCCGCGATTTGTAGGGCTTCGACCGCGTATATAGCACTACGCGTATATAGCACGCGAATGTTCCGTTTTTTGTACAGTCGATGGCTTTGTGGCCTACTTCGCGACATTTATGACACTTAAAATTAAATCTTTTTGCGCCCGCAGGTAAAAGAGTTTCTTTTCTTTTTGGACATATTCAGTATTTTGATATTTTCCATGCCGTTTCCAGTGTTTATTCGCGTACATCGCGTCCGTTGTACCGCTTTTAGAATCTACTTTGCGCGCGTCGCTCTCTTATATAATCGTTATTCTATAATCTTTATTCTGAGTACTTCCGGGGCTGGTAATTCGTCTCGTGATTCGATTGCACATCTGAAATTTTCGTAGTTCGATGGCCGACTATACAAAAGCATTATGGGCAGTAGATCCTTGTTGATCTGTACTTCCATACTCTCTAGTTTGTCGACGGCATCAAAGAATTCGTTCATGTGTTCCCTGATATCTGTGCGTTCTGTCATTTTTTGTAGTGTGAGCTTCTTTAGTAGGGTCGCTTTACGTGCGGGTCCTTTCGACTGGTATATTCCCTCTAGTTTTAGCCATAATTCACGAGAGGTGGTACAATTTTAGAATTGCTTGAGTTTAGATAGATTTACCGCGAGAATGATGTCCGATTCCGCCTTGCTATCGCCTTTTTTCCCAATTTTGGATGACTGAAGAAGGCAGTTGTACCATCTTCAGCTTTCATTACTGGCTGCTCTATGTCACAATTCACGAAATCCCAGGCGTCGTTTTTGATTAGTAGTGCTTCCATTTGAAGCTTTCAGGTGTCTAGTTTGTTTTGTTTACCGTTTCTATGAGAATCATATTTCCTAAGCTCATAATGTTTCGTAAGCACGCACTGTTTGTTGGCAATAATTCTAAAGACGTTTTAGCAAAGTACATAATATATGCCCAAGGTCATTTAAAGTCTGGGCCCGTAACTGTAACGTAAGAATTCGACGCCCCGTAAGGGCAGTCTAATTCTGATTAATCAATATATTTAATAATGTAAGATGAAACAATGATAATTCAACATGAAATATACATGTCCGATAATAAGCAAAAAGGATATAATTATAACACATGCGCGAAGCTTCAGAATAAAACGAGAGAAGAGACAGACGACCATATTCAACTGGTTCTGTATGGCGCAAATAAAGCGTCATCAAGTAATACATAATGTAACCGTATTATATACCATATATCAGATGATCCTAGGTCGCGTTCGATATGAACATAGCGTATGATATGAACGGAAATATTAATTCTTAACAAATATTGTGTGTATAGCTGGTACTAGAGAGGAAACGAAAGAGATACAAGTAAGGCTGAATAGGTATATGGAAAGAATGGGACCTGACGCGAATGTTGGATAATCGAAAATAGTGGTATGTAAGAAAAGGTGCAGAGAAAGTAATGGTAATTAGTTTGAAAGGAATAGTGAGAAGATTGAATGTATAAAATGTGTTAAGCACTTGGCGCATATGATAAGTAGGATTGGGGAAGCAAAGAACATGTGACTATGATTGTTAATAAGGCGGGGTAGCAGCTAAGCGGTTAATGAATGTGCGGAAGGGCAAATTTGGTGACTCGGTAATGATGACGTTAATGTTGCCAAATGTGTTTGTAAGAAATATTATGCTTTATTTATGGGACGGAAGTATGGGTGGCGAAAAACGAATAGAAATAGAAAGAATGAGTTTAAATTATATGAAAAGAATTTTAGGGTTGGATAAATCGTCTGCTATCGAATTTTGTTTCACAAGAGCTAAATGAATATAAGTACTTGGTAAAAAGAACTAGAAGCTGGTGAAATATAAAAGTAACTTAATGACTGGTGAGAATGATAGGATACTCAAAACAGTGTATAAATTGCCAAAGAAGAGAAGCGAAAAAAATGATGTGTGGAATAGATGGACGAAGTCTAGCAAAAGTTGTATGAAGGCATGAGCGAATGGAAGATACTGATGGAATAATGGAGAGAGGGAACTGTGCAAAAGTGATGAAAGGGCTAATGAGGGATGTTGAAGTACACGAGAGGAATGAGAAAATTAGTTCGAAGATATAATAGGAGACACAAGGAAGTAATGTTTGTAGATGATATACCAGGATATGAAAAATCGGAATTAAGTATGACTGAAAAAATGACTGTTCTTATTATGTATTACATTATTTTGTTTATATGCCAATAAAGGTTATATCTATCTAATTAAAAGAATTAAAATTTTCCAAAAGTATGGGTACAGAAACAAGTTTCCGGAATAGATTGGCCTACTGCTTGAGGCGAGATTATCTCTGTAACTTTTAAGTTTTCATAACTTTTTCTTATAGCAATAAATCGCAAAACTAGTTATAAGTCTCTCAAGAGGGCTTATTACTTCCCTTAAATATGCTGGTCTCCTGGTTCAAACTTAATTCTAATAATAGAGTGACATGTGACATGACAAGTCGACTTACGTTTCAAAAACTAATTATTGCACCACTTTGTACGATTTTTTTTTCGTTTTTTTACTGCTATTACCGCTGACACCGCTGACACTGTTGAGGCATCAATCATTCAACTAAACATATAATGATTCGGCGCATAAATTCAACTAAACGTACTGTGCTAACAATTCATATAGTGTGTGGCCAAAATGAGCGTGGAATGTAGTTTCGCGCGATTTGGTCTGTAAGGCCGATTTGAACCAAATTCGTGGGTCCCTTAACCGGTGTGATTACGTTTGATTTTTAAACATACAAATATGAGATATGAATTTTTTGATAGATTTTAAACTATAAACTTGGATATATTTTTTGCTTTTCATTTTTTCTACATATGAATTTGTATAGTTCCCGTTACCCCTGTATAAATCGGTATTATATATTACATATTCCTTCTTTTTTTATAAAAGTGAATATACTATAAATAGGATATAGATTTATAAGAATCAGCCTGGAAATTATTTTAAATTTGTTTCGTATTTTTTTTTTCGAAAAATGTCAATGTCAGTATCGTTCTCATTTATAAAACAAAATACATAGTATAGTATTAGAAAACATAGTCTAATTAGATAAAATCAGTGTGCTACATTATAAGGACCTTTTGGCGTGTTTACTTGTACACCTAGAAAAGGTGTCAATAAGACAGGTTGAAGTAGATATCCATTATCACCAATAAGCCGACCAAACCCCCTGGTAAATATTTTTTTAATTAAGTGTTGCCTAATCGCCGAATTTCTCCAAATAAAGGAATTATGAGAACTACCAGTAAAATTCGCATTAACATTTAATATCCTCAGCTCAGAATCACAGATTAATTCAACATTCTTGGAAAGATACTATTTTCGATTATAGCACAAATGTTCATTCTCATTCAGAAGGTTTTAATAAAGGTACATGCGTACAATCAATTGCACCAACACAGTCATAAATCATTCTTGAACACGTATTACACCATTTCCATTTTGTGGAAACACAAGCCACTGAGGACAAATAACTTCTAACCTCTAACATATTTGTAACATCATGATTGATGCGACCACTAGGAACTTGTTTGGCGCAGTCCGTAATTAAAATCCTAAAACATAATTTGTAATTTATATGCTAATAAAAGTGAAAACCTGTAATTATACTTGGCCTTTACTTCTTTGGTAAGAACCTGTTACATAAAATCTTAAGGCACTGCACACTAGATTTGGTACTTGTCGTGCAAATAAGTATATCGTACTACAGTAGATGTGATGAATAGTAATAAAAGTAAAAATTGTATTATTTGAATGTAAAAATGAGATACTGGCGGGAGGCGCCACGAGCACAAGATGATATGTTTTCATTATCTACTAGCGTCTATAGTTCTAAAATGACAGTGTCAAAATGCACAAAATTGAGCAGCCTGTTTCCTGCAGATTTCCGTGTCGTTGCTTGTGGAAATGGTGCTTGACATTCTGCAAGAGATGGCGCTTGGGAGATATTTAAGTATAATTGATATGAAGGTCTATGTATTATTTGTAAGTAACCATCAGCTTAAATATGGTGGCGGTTTGAAAGTCTAGAGATCCACATGCATGGAATCGTGAAAGTCAATAGTAAAATATTTCCATAAAGTATTTTAATTAGTAAGTTAGAGTTAGTGAGTCTAGAATGACTTCCCAAATAGATAACCGCAAGAAAGGTTTTTAATAAATTTACTTAATAATTATTATGCTTAATAATAATAATTAAGGTTCTTCAACAAATTTTCACAGAATGATGTTAGAAATCACCGATTTTCAAAACCCTATTAGTTTAACCCTGAGTGTAAAATAATAATTTTTGTAGCTAAGACAGTTTTTAAATTTTATTCTGAATACTTGTTCGACATGGCATCCTTTCCGTGTAATAAATTACGAAGTGATTTTAAGAATAATTCACATTTTAAGCATCATTCTGATTTTTCTTGTAAAAAACTCAAAATGAGGATGTTTTACAAAATCCTCATTGGGAATTTTTATCGAATTTACGACAAAAGCTAGTGCTCATCAAATTCTAAAACTATTTACTTTAAGAGGTATCAGTAAAAATGCAACAATATTTTTGCCCATTGACACAGATACATGCATTTTTTACCTATAATCAGATTGCAAAAAATCGAAAATACACTTTTTTATTAATATTGAAGATTCGTAACTTTTTCGTAATAACGAAAGAATGTCCATGTACTCTTGAATGTCCATGAATGTCCATGTACATTTAAGAGTCCATGTACTCTTAAATGTGGGCCCATTTCGACAATAGATTTTATGGTAGTTCAACTTTGAGACCATTTTTAGCCATATTCTCTTCATGATTAGTTCACTCATGTGTATCATTTTAAATCAATCCTGAAGGGCTAGCTCAATTAGAAGTCTACGCCCTTTTTTTCATGTACTTTCCATAAGGGCAATTTTTTATTTTTTTTTCTATGGATTAGTCAAACATTAAAATTTTTTACATTTTTCTTCTAGTACATACTTTCTATAGTCACTAAAAATTACTACTTTCAGCAGATGGTAGTCGGAGGCCATCTATAAAAGAGTCACCCTTGACTATTTGGGTTAGCAGAAGGAATAAACCTATAATTAATTTATATTTTTAAACTGATAGATATATAAAGCTAAGTATAGGTTTAGACAGATAATATAGAGTAAATTCATAGGCCAAGGGGATCTCAATAAATAACTCCCTTGTAAATAGGATATATAAAGCAAAATATAGGTATAGATAATGCAATATAGAGTCAATTTACGAGTAGGCGAGCCCTCCTACGTTGGAAGGAGTCTTGAATGATGGACAATAAAATATAAGAAAATAGGTATTTCTTCCACATATTTCTTCGATTTATAGCAAATTGACAATTTCATAATCAATTTTTTCCATTATAGATTGATTTTAGGGGGCTTTTAATTCGTTCCATGCACACTTCCAGTCAGATAACATGTGCAATCATTGATATTTTCCATCATCCAATTTAAATTTGATTCGAAAGTGAATGAAAGTAGAATCATGCATCTCAATTACAGTCATTTTCGTGGAGAAATACAGTAATAATCTGGTTGTGATGATACATTATGAACCTTATAATGCGACATAATCATTTCTTGTTTCATTGGAACATAATCGGTTTCGTTTCGATATGCATCGAAGTGCATCTTCTTCACAATTCTTTATAGAAACCATACAACTGATGGTGAACATTAGTAAATGTACATGCAATGTATGATTGAAAATTGCACTTAGAATTAATATATTCGACGTCGCCGAAATAATTTCGCTCCAATACTTAGTGTATTGAATTCCGATACGAAACGTTTAATTGTCGTGTATTGATCTATCTGCTGCTGAACTTTTGTACATTCTACCTTTCAAATAATGTATGTACTGCATTTTCTCTTGTTGCTTTAACTTGCGAGTTGAGAGCATTTTGTACTTGTAGATTAAACAAATCTTTATCGGGATTTACAACAATCAATTCGATCATATACTCCACGTTTGGGTGTTTTACTTCTGACGGATTTCCAATTATCCATGTCTTCATATATAAGGGAACTTTATTATTCTGTTCAATGTAGTCGCCGGCGTTGTCAACTACTTTATTTTTATCAGTAGCGATAAGTGCATTCGAAATTGTCTCAAAGTAATGGGTATAGAATTGATCAAATTTCAGATTCGGCAACGCATTGAGCTATAGATTTAGTAATGTTGTAATGTTTTTAATTATCTGAATGGCGTTTTGATCAAGTACTAGCGATACATCATTTTAATTGCTCTGTACCCTGAATTAGAGAAACCTATACTGCATCCATCAAAAACTATAATTTTCGTATTCTCTTTCTTTCTAGATTGATAGGCAGCATCATCACCATCTCTCTTTCGTTTCAGTGAATTGGCAACATTGGAACATTTATAATAACTGATATTATTATTCTTGATGCTCAATCTTGAAAGATGTGATTCAATTTCGATGAAGAATTGTTGGATACCAAACCATTCCAATTGTGTAAATGATACATTCTCTTTTCTTTTTCGTGCAAATGATGTAATTCCTATAGATGGAACTAATCCACGAGCACAATTTAGGCCGATGAAACTTTAATGGTGTTTGACGGGTTTAGACAGTATCTTCGTTCATCAAGCAGTAATATTTCTTCGCATTGCTTATTAAATTCTTCTATGACTCGATCGATATCAATACCACCATCATCATTTGTTGTTGTTGACGCTTCACTTGATGTAATTACTTGTTCGAATTTTTTGAATTTTGTTTTGATATATTGCAATCAAACCAAGTTTTAACGCATTTTCTATAGCATGATTGAATTGAAGTCCCCTAAATCACAGGGGGCGGGGTTGTTAAATTGAGGATTTTATAAATATTAGGTATTTATATAGGGGTGTGGAGTCGTTAAATTGAAGATTCTATATGCATTTTATAATACTCAATATATTTTATAATTTTATAATATTCTATAAATAATTTTTTAAATTTTGTTTTGATATATTGGAATCACACCGCAAGTTCTGAATGCATTGGCAATTACATGATTGAATTGAAGTCCCCTAAATCATAGAGGTGGGGGCTTGTTAAATTGACGATTTAATAAACATTTTATAATTCTTGAAATATTTCGTAATTTTATAATACTTAATATATTTTATAAATTATTTAAAAAATTTTTGTAAATGGCATCCAAAGAAATGAAATTTTTGTGTATGTGTGGAGCTTCAGTTTCGCGGTAGGGTGCCCTCAAAAGACACTAGGGAACTTGTACTATATTCAAGCAGCAGCATCAAGCGGCACTGGTGGCTATTGCTGGAGCTTCTATGACAGTAATGCAAGTGTAGAAGTGAATAGTAATTATCTGTCCTTACAAAAAAGGAAGGCAATATCTGATGGTGAAATTCCCAGTACAACACTGGCCAAACCGTCTAAAGTCCGCTGCGAATCGTGTAATCTAGATTTTAATTCTAGGTTACAGTTGGTGGCCCATTTAAAAAGACGAGTACATTTAGAACGAAATTCTGTGCAGATTGATGATGGTGTTGTTCTCATTAAATCTGTCATTGTCACCTTACTGTCGAATTTAGAGGTGCAAGCCATCCCCGTTGAAATTTAAATTATAAGGTACCTAAATTTATTCCCATATCTTTCTATAACCTATCGGGTTATGATGCACATCTATTCATTAAATATTTGGCTACTGGACATGATGACATAGACGTCATTTCTCAGACAAAAGAAAAATATATTTCTTTTGGCAAGAACATCGACGTGGGTACATATACTGATAAAAATGGTCATAAACATAATTTTTTAAATTACGTTTCCTAGACTCTTTTAAATTCATGGCGAGTTCAATTGAAAAACTAGCCCAAAATCTTAAACCCGAGCAGTTTATCCATACCCGCCAACATTTTCCCGATGAATCAAAATTTAATCTAGTAACAAAAAGGGGGTGTTTTCCTATCAGTATATTGACTTGATTTCGAAATGAGATGATACACAATTGCCTGAAAAGGCATATCTTTATAACTATATGACAAAAACTATTATAACTGAAGAAGAGTATTTACATGCTCAAAATGTTTGGAATACCTTTGGTATTGAAATCTTAGGTAAATACTCTAACTTATATTTACAAACTATTTTTTATTATTGGCCGATATCTTTGAGAATTTTCGATGTGTGTGTCATAAGGCAAACAACCTGGATCCTGCACAGTATTTTACAACGCCCGGTTTAAGGTGGACCGATATGTTGAAACTCACAAAGGTGGAATTGGAACATTTGATTGATATCCACATATTTCATTTTTTTAAACATGGTATGGGTGGTGGTATTGGTGAATCTTCTTTGCGCTGTGAAAGTGCCAATAATAAATACATGACATCACAAAATGCAGATCTTTCCATGTACGATCTTAGTAAACCAGAAACATTTCTGACTTATTGGGATGCAAACAATCTTTATGAGTGGGCTCTCAGTCAATCTCTCTCATCAGGTGCTTTTAAATTCTTATCTAATAAGGAAATTTCTCATTTTAATGTAATAAATATTTTAGATGATTCTCCCAAAGGTTACTTTCTGGAAGTTGCGTTGAATATACCCAAGTGTTGCATATTTACCCTTTTTAGTATAAAATCTTGTTCCACCTTTTTCAAAATGCAAACAGAATAAATTAATTTCCAATTTAATGTATAAATATAAATATATTGTTCATTATTAAACTAGCATTGAGGCATGGTCTCAAACTTGTAAACACCGTAATTTGGAATTCAATCAATCACCCTTAAAGAATACCCTCAATTGAACACTGACTTACGTGCTAGAGCAACCAACGACTTTGAGAAAGACTTTTATAAGCTCCTCAATAATTCTGTATGGTAAATTTATGGAGAATGCTGACAAACGGGTGAACATTAAACTAGTGTCACTTTGGGATGACTTAGGAAAACGGCGTGGGGCTCGTAGTCTCCTTGCCAGAGACTAAGTTTCGAGATTGCACCCAGTTTACGGCAAATCGTGTGGCTATTCATCTAGTTGCCAAAATTACAATTTATAGGGTGTTTTTTGTTTTGTAAAGTTTACGATCGTCTACTTCAGACTGGCTATTTACTTGAGAATGTACCACATAAAATATCTCGGTTCCTATGAAAGTGGAAAAAATAAAACTTGGGGAATAAGTGTAAGACCCACAGATTTCAATTTTACGCAAAGCGGACACGAAAAAAACGTGATTCAAACGCGGTAGTGGGGAAAACTTAAGTCAAAAACGGCAGCAGACCGCGTCAAAGCGCATGAACTCATAAGACCAAAGCAGACCAGTGAGGTTCACAGGCCACCCTGCTCACACCCCAGACTGATCTGTTAGAAATTAGCCGAAAGGAGAGTCAAGAGGGGTCGTAGGTCATGCCACACCTCACAGCAGAGCTGTCTGCACCGTAGGCAAATACACGGAATATGTGAGTCAAGAGCGACCGTAGGTCGCAGGAAAGGACCGGGGGATTCATGGGTAGGCGATTTATAGGTTACACTAATGTTGTTTAGTTTACCCAAAACAATTGTGCTAATTGAATTTAATAGACAACTTAAAATGTGACAGTCAAAACTAAAAGGTTCAACTTTTGTTTTATGCAAGATATAAGAAAACGTATGACTTTCAGTATATGAAAGATGGGGTGGCGATCACTTCCACGAATTTTTGTTAATTTAATTATCTTTACTTTTTTGTTAAATGATTTTCTGAATGTATCTCTATGTTAATCAATTTATATTGTCGCATTTTATAATGAGTTTTAATAGGCGGGCTTGTGAGGCCCGGTTTATATGAATGTAGATATTGTACCAGATATGTGTCCTAGGGTTAAGTCAATTTGAATCTTTTAAACGTCTATAGGCAGTTTTCGAAATAATTAACATATCTATTTTCATTATTATTAAGATTAAAGTTTATATGTGTACAATCTTTAGCTTGATAATGATAGGACTGCAAGCTTTTTCTAATTTATTTCAACCTATTTTGCATCGAAATTTCATGACATAATTTTCTACTTTTTCATCTTACACCTATAGGTATAGAAAAGATATAGGATTCATTGTTTGACAATTTTTTCTATTTCACCTTAGTACGTCTCTCTTATGTATACGATCACAACAAACCATTTATACGTATTTCAAAGGAACAATCAACCACAAAACAAAATTAAAAAAATTTCTTGGTGAAAAATTTAAACGAAAGACGTATTTTTCGGTGTCTGCCTGTGCGTACGAATGTATGTTCAAGAATTATTCCTAACAGATTGGAGCGATTTGCATGGAATTTGGTAGAGAGTTGCATACAATTGTTCCGCAAAAGTTGTTTTTATATATTTCCAATAAAGCGGAAATGAAACATGGCTTTCTTCACAAAAAATTCACTTTTCAAACTAGGAGGCTCAAATTCCGATGTCTCTGGCTTGTACACAACGCGACGTTGCCACGTTCAAAGTTTAAAAATATTTTTTAATATATCGCAGAAACTATAAAAGATAGGTAATTCGAATAAACTTTATTTTATAGACTACTTAAATCCCATTTGATCTTATTTGATGCATTTTTGCATGTAAAATCACAATTTAAGATATATACAAGGTGTTATTTTTTTTTGAAAATTTTGTCATCCATTTTCGCAACATTTTCTCGAAAAGTTTCGCTGTAATTAAAAAAAAAATCTGGTGTCAGAGATCCTTTAATGTTTAAGGATTACGCCAGTTCAAAAAAAGCTCATACGTTATTTTGGGTGTAATTTGACCTTGAAAAAATAATTTGCTGTCCTAAATATCTCGGATCCTATGAAAGTGAGAAAAATGAAACTGGGCAAATGTGTGTAAGGCTAAGTGACCTCAATTATTCTAATATGAGCAACTGAATATATTGAATCAATTTTGAACAATAATAAATTTTTCAAAAAACTTTTTAAGAACCCCCTGTATATTATATATTTTGATAGCCCTCGTATAATTCTATTTACAATGATACCACACATGAAAGGTCTAACTCTTATTGTTTTAAATATATGACCCTTAATATTTTAAAGCTTCTCAACTTGTCGTCATGGCAACCAACATTCAGGAATTATATACAGGTTGGGGCAATAGTACGTCGGTTTCTAACAAGTCAGTATGTATGATATCTCTTGGCTATCTTCTAACGTCTGTAGAATTATAAAAGTAATCTATTCAGCCGTACTCAAGTTAAAATTGTTTTTGTAACAAAATTTTATAGTTCATATTGTAAATTAAAACCTCATAGTGTCAAGACACTTCGGGATTAAGAAATAAAATTTGTTGTGCTGATTGGTGAAGGTCAGGAGATAATGTTTGTACTTTATTATCAGATATACAGGGTGGTCAGTATAAATGTACTAACTGTACTAAACTTGAAGTTATTTTTCTCCATTTTCTTAATTGGGAAAGCCTATATATTTTTACAGCAAGTGTAGCAACAGCAGGCCCACTTGAAAATGTCACGAGTTGCCACTGATATAGCCACTGAATTAAAAATAGTTACTGCTAATAATACAGATTTCCCGAAAAAGATTATAAAGGAGGACACTTCACTGTACATACCATTGGCTGAGTAAGAAAATTGGTAAAAAAATATTCAAATTATATGAAATAAATAATCGCCTTCATCCACGTTTATTTTAAAATTTGTATTAGCGAACTTTTTCGGGTACAAGGCTCATACTCTCTCCATATTTGTTCAACACTGAATTTTCATCGTTGTACCCGCTCAAGTCATATATATATGATTTTCAGTCGATTTTCTTAATCAGATTTTGTTAACTTTCGCGGATTCACAAACAGGTAAAAGTCATAGTTTTTATCTAATTACCAATGTACATACTTATATTTAGATTCAGCACTGTTCGCGCCATTTTAGAATTTTTTTCGCGGAATTTTAAATTTTTCCATCTAATTACGAATACACCTGATCTAGTTCACAATACAGAGGTCTAGTTGATCATCCCCCGACATCAACATTTCATTTGATGCATATATATTTCAATAATGAACAAAAATACCCACAACACGCTTTTAGATACAAGTGCTTACTAGCATTATAACATTCGGGTAAAACGATCGTATACGATCGCACGAGCTAATGCGAGTAATTGTATGCTTCAATTTTTGCCATATATTCTCTTATGGACGAGTGGTGCAGAAACTCCTGATCCAATGGTCCATTTATTGCCCCATGTATTTCTTATGAGATTTATGCTGGGGAGTCGCTATTATATGACTTCTAGCAATACATTTTCCTGATGCTATTAGAGACAATTGTTTTAATATCAGACAGCATCGACAAAGCCACGAAAATGTTGGAAAGACTTCAACAAACCTGAAAAATGGCTGGATTGAAGATAAATATGTCGAAGACCCAATTTATGACCAATCTTGTGCCAAGTGGAAAAATTCCCA
>WYDF02267774.1:0-18435 GCA_009867245.2 Adranes taylori
CGCATAATGTGTTCGCTGTACAGATTGAAAAGCAAGGGCGACAAAATGCACCCCTGTCTCACCCCCTTACCAATATTGCATTGTGACGACAGATAGTTTTCAACCTTGATCACAGCGGTGCTGTCCTCTTAAAGATTTTTGATCAACTGGGTGAGGTGAGTTGGTATTCCCATCTGGGTTAGGATTGGCCACAGTTTGTGCAATTTGACTTTGTCGAAAGCTTTAACGAAATCTACAACACAGATGTACATAGGTGTGTAGTGTTCTTATTGGCATATATACTAACAAACATTATAATAAGCATAAAACAGAAAATACTGTTATAGAAATTAAACACAACATAAACATTTGTTGGGAGAAGGAAAACCAAAAAAACCCCATTCAAAAACCACATTAAACTTTACCCATATACACTACTACGAAGTCTCACCAAACCACAAATTAAAGTACAAAAATTCTATAAAATAAATCAAACTTTATTCTCACTGATCCTCTTCTTCTCCGGAATTCGCATATACCCTATGTCCGTGACTCTTTTTTAAACCTTTCCTGTCTATACCTTCAACAATTTTTCTTAACACTTTTAAATCATACTTTTCTGCTCTTACCCACATTCTCCAATTTTCCATTTTTTTTTCTCTTC
This sequence comes from Adranes taylori, assembly GCA_009867245.2. Lineage (NCBI taxonomy): Eukaryota > Metazoa > Arthropoda > Insecta > Coleoptera > Staphylinidae > Adranes > Adranes taylori. The sequence continues at coordinate 644 of WYDF02267774.1, forward strand.
TCTCGATTTCCCATTCTACCCTCTCACACTCCTTACCCAATGATTCCACCATTCCTCTTAATATTTAGTCAAATATGTTGCCACTTATAAATCTAAAATATAAAACGGCTGATACAAAGTTGATACAAACAAAACAAATGAAGGACTACTAAACTTTTAGAACTAAATAAACCCATTAGCTTATTATATTCAAATAGGTAAACCAAATATAAAATTATTAGTAGACACAGGATGTTTGAAGTGCATAATTAGGACTTGTGTTATGGAAAATATTTACCCAGAACATATTTATAGGGAACATTCTGAAGTAAGAACCTGTTTAGGAAATGAAATAATACAATTTAAAATAGATATACCAGTGTTAAATGAATTTAAAAGAAAAATTAAAATTAACGTATTTTTATTTGAATTTCATGACTCTTTTGGCGGCTTAATACCATTAAATGATTTAATTAAACTTAAATTAATAATAGATCCAATAAATAAAGTCTTATTTAGCGATAAAATTAAAATTCCACTATTTTATAGAAAACCTAATTCAGTGACCTAATTCAAAAAATTGAAATAAATGCGCATGAAGAGAAGGTCGTCAGAATGCCTATTGCAATAAATGAGAGAGAATCTATTATACCAGAAAACGAACTAGCCAAAAACGTATATGTAAAACCTGTATTGATAAGAGTTACAGATGTACCAGCATTCACAGAAATACAGAATCGATCAAAATATATAATGTTAAGTATTTCACAACGTTATAATTTACCCAGAGAAAAGATGAGAAATATAATTAGAACGAATCATTTAAATCAAGAAAAAGCAAAAAAAAAATTAAGTATGCAAAGAATACTATGATATCTTTTACAAAACGAATGATAATTTAATATTCTCAAACGCAGTATACATAACAACGGATGAATAACCGGTATACGCCAAACTTACAGATATCCCTACGTGCACAAAGAAGAAGTCAAAAAACAAATAAATGAAATGTTAGAAGATAAAATAAGTCCAAGTCACAGCCCGTGGTGCTCTCCAATATGGCTAATCCCAAAGGAAATGGACGCTTTAAATAAAAAGAAGCATCGAATTGGTTAAAAAGAAAAACATCGTTAGACGTTCTAAAAGCCGCAAAATCTGTAGGTTCAATCGACCGTTCGCTCGACCTAACCAGGGATAAGATATGTTGAATTAAAAAAACAATAATTGTTGCTGAGTGACTAAAACTAACCCCGAACAGACGTACGTTAGAAATATACAAGTGGGTAATAGGAAATTTGGAACCACTATAAGCTATTAAAACCTCAGACTGACTGTTGCTGAGTGACTAAAACTAACTCCGGATGGACGTAAATTACAAATATATACTTCAATGGTATAGGCAAGAGATTGTTGGAAAGGTAGGCAGAGGAACAAAGCTTTTAAATAGACATGCGATCAATAAAGCATTACATGATATTTGTTTGTGGTATATCGGCTGCTGCTGCTGTGGCGGAATGTTGCTGCAGTTGTATGTTTTGCTTCGCGAGTACAAACTAGAATCTCTCCAAATCTAATCAGTGCACGGCCATTTATATCTTAGTCAGCGGGGCAAGATTCTCAAATCTAGCAGCAGCGTGCGATTTCGACGTTTGCGAACAACAGGCAGCGCGCTCAAATTACGTATCTCCGGTACTGTGCATGCAGCGGATACGTCCTGGCATCATTACTTATTATTCGTATGAGAGACATAAGTAACTTTTAAACAACTGATGTAATTTCCAATTAAAAATGAATATATCAATATGAAACTTTATCACTCAAGAAACTATGCACAAATATGTACACGAAAAAACTGACCTGGCACACTACATGGGGCATTCCCCTTTTTGAAAATTTTGATTGTGTAGGATCAAATATGTGTAAAACGAGTAACAATGGAAAATAAACATATTATTAAAAACGCAAATTTGGTAATATTTATATAGTCCAAATGACAGTGGAATTTCCTCTGATGGTTAAATTTAATAAATAAAAAAGTACTGGCATAAATTTATGATTTGTGTGGACTATGGTTTGGAATGGTTTTCGATAGAGTAGTGATATTTTATGTCAGTTCACGAGGTTTCCTTTTAATACTCACGAAAGTTACTAAAGATATTTAAAATGCTATAAAAAATCTGTTTTATATAAAGAATGTAAAAGCCAGATCTGTTTAAGGAACAGTACCGATTTTATATTCAATACGGCTCAATTTTCTTCTTCCTTTAGGAAACTTAACGACCAAAGCGTGTCTTTAATATTGTGTTTACGTTACATCGTAAAGTTGTTGTTACTGTTAGTCATTTAGTTACGTGACATACTACGTTAGTAAGGCCCATACAAACACATATCGTCACATACAGGAACACGTACATAAAACTGACACTATGTCATAAGTTTGCTTAACTTTTATGTTTGATGAGGATGTAAACTTTTAACTGTCTCATACGATACAATTTCAAACAAGACAAAGTCGGATACAATAAATGTGTGCGATGTGTTATGTTTTTTTTAGGATATCAGAAAAAGAACGGTGAAATAATGCAACAAAATTTTAGCCAAAGCTTTCTGCACACAGATAAAGCAAATACACAATGGCCCGTTATTAGGATTTTTAATTTCTTATATACCGTTGTTCAAGAATGAACAAAGGAAAAATATTTGAATATATTTTACTTTTTATGATTTAACCTATTTTTCATTCTATCAATTAAATACAGCGTTCAAGCAGCAAGGAATGAGGTACCTTAAGGATGAAACGCTGATACTTCAAGGTACTTTCACACAATGCTTGTATTAAACATCTGAACACATTCAAAAATCAGTTATTATGTAGTACAATATCTGGATAATCTGGGTTACTGCTCTTATGTTCCCTGATATTTCACGAAATAACTATTCAACGTAAATTGTAGAATATCTGGATAATCTGGACTACGGTTCTGCTGCTTCCTGATATTCCGCAAGACAATGGTTAAGGAATTAACATACCAAACATATAAATGTTAATTGTAATTTTGATATACTTGTCACTTGAACTCCCAAGAAATAAAGAAATTCACTACAGTTCAACAGAATCCAGTGATAAGATAAGAAGAGATCTATATTTTAATATTGAAATATTTATTAAGAGATATTTCATATAAATTAGACCTATGAATTTTATTAGAAATTTATCAAAAGAAATCATATTCAAACAATACAATTGTTACTTGAACCATATGTTTATCGTTAAATAGTACGACTCCTGAATAAATTAAAACATAGATAAACTATTAGGACGCTGCCACTATGCGTATTATTTCAATGAAATGTCCTACTGTATTTAACAATGTATGAGGTATCTTTATTATTTTAGATGTAATATAAAAAGACTGATTAATTTTATACATTTAGCTAATCTTGTTAGCATTAGTGCAGTGTGTTTTACTCAACCCACGTTGATCTAACGGTGCTCCACCGTAATTAGATTAAGTCATAGTTACGAACCAATGAAAATGTAAGAACTAAATTACCCTTTTGTTCACTGTAAAACACTACAAGCCTTTCATTTTGTTTTGAAAGCTAGCACATTTTTTATAAAAAAGTATTTAGATTGACATTCTAAAGAACACAACTTACTAATCATTTACGTATTTCGGTAAAATATTTTTCAGACTGCATTCACGTCACTATGGGAGACTATCTAAAACACTGACTAGTTGTTGCCACAATACTGTCCTTAAACTATATAATCAAATCGAAACAACAAAACAAATAACTAACAGGTTCTTATGAAATAAAAGAAGAATTTAAAAAAATCGTGGACGTAATGGCCACCCAATCTTTCATATACCGGAAATCCTAAGTTTTGTTATATCTGGCATAAAACAAAAGTCGAACCTATTAATTTTAACTGTCACCTCATAACTAGATAATCCAATTGGCAGAATAGTTGTTTAGGGTAAATTAGATAAAACTTGCGTCACCTAAAAATCACCTACCCATTAATCCCCCGGTTCCCGTACTTGCCTACGGCGCGGACAGCTTGCCGCTCTTGACTCACTTTTTCGCAGTATTTACCTAGGGCGCGGACTGCTCCGTGTCCGATTTCCCATGGCCTAAGATAGCTCTTCGCTCTTGCTTTGACTAATTTCTAAAATAGCAATCTGCCGTACAAGGCTAACGTTTTGCATTACTATAGTTTTATCAGTTGTTTAATCTGCTCATAAACTGATTTGATTTGACCTGATTTGATCTAATTTCAACTGATTTGGTATGATTTCATCTCATTTGAACAGATTTGATGTAATTTGAATTGATTTGATCTGATTTGAAAAGCAACACTTTATACAACACATTCGGCTGACTAATATTAATTTGCGTCGAATATTATAATTTATAATTGGAAACAACCAATCTAAACGTACAAATACACCTTCTCCCTTAAAAGGTCTCACTGGGAACGCATACCATTTCGTCGTAGATGATATACGCCATATCACGTCAAATCACCTCTCAAACTTCAGTGCTTATTTATTTTAAAGTAATGCTCGTCGCACTCGCCACTTAGATAGCAGGTAGTAGTTTATGTAGACTTGCATATTGTAACGCCAAAAAGATGTTAGACGTATTCACTTCTTGGAATTCTATTGTAGAGGTCTCTAAATATTTTAAGTAGATGATCTAGTGGAAATAAAGATTCATTCAACCTGAAAAATACACACGCATAATAATTTCAGCATTCCAGGTGTTACTTTGTAGATGGTCGAGGGGAAAAAACTTTCCCCAATGCATTGTAAGAAGCTAGGAGCAAAGGAGAAAAAGAAGGTAGCCTATTACATGAATAAGTTTGCTCTCCTGTGTGTTAAAGAGATAATAGAAAAATAACTTGACTGACAGACATTTTAATAAGCAGAAATGAGATGCAACAAACTTCTGCCGAATCGAAGTTCAAAAGATCACGTATATGAAAGGGAAAGTTATATCCGAATCGAATATAAAAGAGGAACTTCACTAGATAGGACAATCAGGATTTTATTTGATTTTGACTAGTTTAGACTTAGTTTATTACGCCTATTTAACTTTATTATTTTCGTTTATTATTGTGAGAATTATGGCAGGTATTCGAATGTGAGTAAGCAAAGATTTGTTATAAACCAACTGATTTGAGAAGTTCTAACACCTTAAATTATGATTTCATTCTGAATAATTACATTTAGTGTAACAACTTGTCATCTAATACAAAGCTAACTAATTATGAATCTTATTTAAATAACCCTTAGCTAATTTCGATCCGATCACTACGTGCTTTCATGGATGTATTTTATTAAAATCAATTCATTTACTAATGCACTGGTTAATATATATTTTGAGTTTGATGTTTATTTTATTTATTTGAATTTGATGTTAGAATTTGTCGAGATAATTTTATTGTGAATAGATTACTTTAAAATCTTAATGCGTTTTATTAAAACTGTGTTTATTATTTTATGATCCGTATTCAACTTATTTAATTATGATTTAATTAAATACAATCTTAAATCAATTCAAGGCATGAATAAAGTATTTACTTTTATTACTTATTATTGGACAGAATTCGTGAATGGTCTTTCTTATCTTCGGGAAAATGTCCCAGGATGCCATGAAATTGGAGAATGCGGAATCACAACTGTGTTGTTTATTGCCAGAAATTTACGAACAAGCAAAGAAGTATGCGCAGATGCTTTCTTGTGATACAATAGCCATGCATTGTTTCATAACAAATTCGGGCGTTTTCTTCGGATTGCTTTACGTACATCGCGGAAAACTTCTAAGTTGTACTCCTTGTTAACCAGGCGATCAAACGGCAAGAACTCATGGTACACTATGCCATTAATGTCGAAGAAAACTGAATAGAACCTTCAGATTCAAACGAACTTAGCGAGCTTTTTCTTTGTAGGCTCTACAGAAAGTTTTCATTGGAACGACTCGACCTTAGTTTCGAGATCGTATCCATTCGTTCATGTTTCATCACCAGTTATGATTTATTTGAGCAATTATGGATTTGTTTGAGCAATTCTGAAATGTTGATTTTATTAAGCAGTTCATGAGAAGCATTAATTGGTCACTGCTTTTGATCGAAATTCAAGAATTTGGGATTAACTTTTGCCACCACTTATCTCATATCCAAAACGTCTTAAATAATAGCTTGTTATGACTCAAATTAAATAAAAACATCTTGTTTAACTTGTTCCGTACTGGGTTGCACTTAATTTTATTCTTAAGGTAAAACTTAATGCAAATTCTTTCTTCCATTTTTTACAGAAGTGAAAAGTCGCCGTGACACCATAACACAACCAGATTCTTCAAGCTGCTTGAATTTAAAACTTATGGGCAGAATATTGGTCGATTTGAGTGGTCTGGATTTTTGTGAACGTAAGAGTATACAAGTAGATAATGAAGTTTAATTACTTACCCATTACTACAGGTTGGCTACCTGTAGATTTGCGTTGATTTTTGTATATTGTTTCATTCATTTTGTCTCTTATGGGAAGTATTGTTTATATCGGAAAACTTAGTTTGTTTAAGTTACAGTTACATTTTGCTATCTTCTTGGGCTTTCCAACCATCAATAACAATAGTTTGAATATAGAAGAGCCTTGAATTCAGCTTGTAGAGATTATAATAATCAAATTATTTCTAAGTTATAAATGGTTTGTTACATTGATTACGATAAATATAAGGAACTCGCTTACCTGCTAATAGGAAACATTGTGAATTTGTAACACCCATTTGGTATCTTTTCAATTATTTCCATGGTGAATTTCAGTAAAATTGAAATTGATCCCATGAGTATTATAGAGTGACGTATCAGTCATAAATGTTCGAGACTACCAAAGTTTTATGTCATAGAGGGTGCCAAATTAATTTTAAGTGCCACTACCTTGTATAGGCATATATTTTAAGGATTGTATTTGGTTAATTAAGGATGCTATTACAGGATTGTGATTGTGAAAGTAATTCTCAGGTTATTATTAAGATACAGGCTGTTCCTTATAGTAGGTAGAGTACGAGAATTAATGGCATTTGGATCTGGAAATTACTGGCTGAAAATTGAGTAATTGTTCCAAATAGTTGAGGAATTATTTCGTTAGAGGTCGCTGCAGACAGACGATCTGGTTAGTGGAATAGTAGTGTTCTGAATGTATGTATGTAGAGATTGGTGATTTGTTATTTTGGTACAATATTAATTATTCGTTGGCAAAGTGGCGTGCAATTTAAGAAAATCAGATGCTTCATTCCAGAAGGAAATGGACCTAATTATCAAGAAATCCGGATTCCGGATTCCGACCTAGCCGCAGCACACTAACTTCAGAGAGGATATCTGCTGTTTCCCCAAGGGGACAGGTTACATCTTATTTGCAGCTAACAACCAAAGAAATTGCCAATATGACTACAGTTGTCAACAAAGTTTGGGAATATATCCAGAACTAAAACAACAACAAATTGCGGATATTAACAATTCGGCGTATTTTCTATTCATACCTATATTTTCTTTAAAAACTAATCATTTTAATTGTTTTATAAGAAATTATGATTTTTTAGAAGTTTAATGCGATGCTTATCCAAAAACTTATTCACTTATCCAAACTGTACTTATCCAGGCTTAACTTATCCAAAATCACCAAGTAATATTTAATTAATTTCTCGTTTTTCTACGCGACTATATCTTAGCACCAAATAGGAACTAGGAATAGCTAAGTATAACGGTTGGGTTACCTTCATAAATGTTTTGCAAATATCTTTAGAATTACAAAATTTGGCATAGTTACTTGTTTAAAGATTTAAGTACTCCTTCAATTCAATTAATATTTCGTTTACCGAAAAATCAATATTGGATGTGCCGTTTTCAAATGAATTTAAATTTCAACACTAGATATCTAAGCGTTCCAAATACTTTTAACGGCTTTCATGTTTTCTTCTATTTGTTTCAGGTGAATTGCATTGAGAGTCATCGAAAGTCATCAACATTAGTTTTATCAGAAATACAACATGAAGCCCAAATTGATTCCTGGAATACTATAATGATGTACAATCAGAACCAAGTGGTTTGGAGCACATGATCAGTATTGTTGATTAGTTTTGATACATAAAACATTTTCTTTTAAACGGCATTAATAATGAGCCAATAAACGTAAAATTCATACATATACGTATTTCATGTGGAAACATCAAACGTAAAATCAACAGAGACGCTTTGTTAAACGCACAAGCGTATTGTCAAGCGAATTAGTAATTCATGATTTTGAAAATAATGTTATAATAACCTTTCATTGTATCGCTTAATGTTCAACATATCTACTTTCGTGTTTTGATAAATAAAATACGAGGTCAAAGCAATATGTTTGAGCATTGTATATTTCTAGATGCAATTATTCTTTCATGAGGCTATGGCTATGGCTTAATTTAGAGGTGTAGTTAAAACTACAAGCAAGGGATTTTAGAAATCAATAACTGTTTTAATAAACAAAAAATTGTGCACGAGTTTAATACCCCATTCATCTGTCAGACTAGAAGTCAATAATTTTACTATGTAACGTATAGAAACATTGCTTGATTTACTTCAGTGTGACCTTGTCACCTTATACATCAACAATTAAATTAGCAAAATGAATGTTTTGGGTAAAACAATCGATTAGCATAGAAACTCAGAGTATTAACCATTAGTAACGTTTTTATTAGACAACATTAAAATAGTATACATGACTGAGGCCCCTCCTCAGTTATATTTGGACCCACCACTGACAACAACATTTATTAAGTTGGAGTTGCACCGCCTTATAGATCGTATACAGCGTAAAATATTTCTTCCTCTACGTTTTGTCATATCTACTGTGGTTCAGCTGATATGCGTAATTACGTTTGGTAATTATCATGGTAATCACTGGGAAATTTGGAGTATTAAAGGCTATGACTTTGGAATTATTAAAATTACACCCCGTATATAATGCACTGCTTTAAAGAAAATAATATTGTTACGAAGAAAATTGTCCTCGTTCCAATTTAGTTTTATGATAGTTTGGGCATTTGATACTTATAAATTATGTAAGTAATTCTGCATGGCTAGATGTGGTTAAATATTTACCGGTTTAAGCAGAACATTTGATAGACGAAATAAGTTAGGAAAACGTTGTCGCTTACTGGCAGGTTTATCATAAATATATTTTACAATTAAAAAATAGAAATGGTCAACGAGCGTGATTGAACCCTCTGGTATTTAATTAAATCTTAAAACCAATTAGTTGACATAAGAGCATAGAACACAAAGATGATATTTTCATTGTATGGTTGAGAAAATCAGTTTAATTGGTTATCAATCAATAGTTGATAAATGCGGATCATGTGACTCTGTACTAGCATGTGTGAAGAAGCACACCCAATTTGATGTAGATTACTCATGGCGGAAAACAATTAGCAATATAGAGGTAAATGCACTTGGGTAGAATACATCAGATTCTACCCAAGATGAATGCTATTTACCGTAGGAATGGGAAAAGTAGTGAGAGATTTCAACGTTAGGATAGGAGGTAAATTAGCTCGCCGAAAAAAGCTTTAAAAACTCTCACAGAGCGCACACAAATGGATTTTTGTTGTTACGAAACTGAAGCTGTGTCGGTTTGAATTTTGAAAGTATAATTATGAATTAAATTAAATCAGAATTAGTTCCATATAACATCATGATTTAATTCAAGTGTTGAATTTAGTATCACAAATAAAATGAAGTTATGTGGTCTCACATTATAGAGTAGTCAATTAATTAAATAATTATTTCAGAATAGTCTTCAACTAAATTAAATTTAATTGGCAATCAAAAATTTTATTAATTGAATTAAACTGAACTGGATTACTACTAAGGTAACTGTGCATAATTATAAAATAAGTTTGTGAGGAGAGGATCAACAGAAATTGTAGTTATGGATGTAAATGTAAACTGGATAATTCCCGAACGCCATTTTGTTTAATTTAGTTGCAGTAATAATCAAGCATGAGTAACATTAGATTTTATTAAATTTTTCATTAAAATTTGTTATTTATTTAAATGTACGAATATTTGTTTCATTGTCATGTATACATTTTTGAGAACAGTAACAATAAATTGTTCTTAAGTTTAGTCAACTGTTTTATGTTAACAGTAAGGTTATGTACAGCTTTGTTAATATTATTATTGTGAGCTAGTAGGATTAAACGAAAACCCTACCCTACCAATGACAACCCTACCCTACCAACCCTATTCGCAAACCTAACAATGACAATGTAGTGTTTTATTTATTCAGTGTTGATAAAATAGGAGGATTATAATTTCGCATATACTAACTCGATAAAAACTATAACTTTATTCTGTAGTAGATAAATTAAAGTGAGTCGTATTTTATAAGCATTGCACGATACGCTACATAAGAAAGTGAGAATGGATCACTACGTTACCCAAATCCAATAGATACCCCTCTCACCAATGTCACGTTTGTCCTCCAAAGAGCGTAAAAATATTGGATCTAAAAATATAATCAAGGTTATACTAAAAACACTATTCAATACAATACAGGTGATATAAAAAAATGTTGTATTGCTCAAAATCTGCGTAGTGTATTCTATTGCTGATAAAATTGACAATATTGTTGCCATAACATGAAAAAAATTCCAATGTTTTAATAATTATGTCTTCTTTGATAAGGAAATTCTTTGATAAAAAATAAGTAGAAGTTCTGTCAGAGTTAAACGGAGCCTTTACAACAATTGTTCAGCCCAGACTATTAATAATTAACATCCAAGTGTTGGGTTAGTTTCCGCTAAATTGACCTCTTTGGTTTAGGTGATATAGTTTCAGAATAAAATATAAATTTCATTTACGTTTGATGGACTATAATTTTTCTAGAACATAAATGCTCTTACATGAAACTTATTTATATGATTTTTCTAATCGGGCTGATTTTTCACACACGTAAAAAGCTCTAATTATAAAGCGAAATAATTATGACATCTTCCTTTCCATGTCTAACAAGATTTTAAAGATATTCAAACTAGCGTATACAAATTTGTTATTAAGACAGATTTTGGTTTATTTTGGCGTAGAAGCGTTTTTGGTTGAATTGCTGATGGGTAATGTCTTGCTGGTACATAAATTTGGCGATGGCGATCTGGCGACGTCAAAGGAATGAACAAGCGTAGGCGAGTAAAACAAGCGAATGCCGATGATCTGCGTAAACGTATGGATGCAATGGTATTAGTCGCTATCGCCGAAAATGCCCCAGAAGAGAACATGGCGGTGTTCTTCTGGCGTGACAGTATATAACCGTTTCTTCCACGGTGTTGAAGGTAGAGAGACGTCTCCTGATACCCTAACCATCAGATAAAGGAGAGCCTGATGTTGTCCATGAATCGTCGACTTGCATCCCTGCGAGGTTTTGGTTGTGGATCTGGGTATCAACCAAGGAACGGGGTATTCTCGGACAACCCTGCTTGATCGGCCTCTCGGGTGTGTTCTCACTGCTTCCTTTACGGGCCAGGTAAACCTTGCGTAGGCCATCCCTCTTCTTCTGATGGCGTCCTTTGGCTTTCTCATTGTTATCGTTGATGAACAAAAGGAGATGAGAAAAGTGTAGGTGAGTGGAAAAATAGAGTAGAAGGGTAAAATATTGAACCATCGAGAGATTTCTACCGTAAGTCTAGGGGACGTGGATTAGATAATTCTTTTAAAAGTTTCGGAAGACTCAGTCGAAGCCACTCCGCCTCTTAATACAGTACGTAAATTGTATTAAATTATTACGGTGGCATAGCAATTTTAGTGCTGATTGACAGATTTTAATTTAGTTTTTATAGCTGAAAAATCAAATAGGTAATTCGTTGGGAATGCTTTACTTAGTGACCAAACAGATTCAGGAATGCGACTATTGCTTACTCTGTGAGAACAAGTTTCTAGCTCTGCGAGAACAAGTTTCACTCATGATCTAATAGAAACAAGATTCAAAATGCGTCTTGTCGAAAGTGGGTTGGATCTAGCTTCTTATTTGAAACTACAGACTTTTGATGCCCAGCTTCGACGGAGGTAGCTTTTGAGGCTCGCGACAGCAACTAGACAGGGCGGTGTCCTCTCCTTACGAATAAGAGCAATATCAGCTTAGTCTAAAGTGACGCGTTCAAACTCATTAAAAACTATCCGTTGAAGAATACGTTATATCGAAATCTTTGGTAGATAAGGTTGTTCATTGGTCTGTCGAAGAAATGAACTCGCATTTCGTTGGATAGTGATTGGAAGTCGGAGACAAACCATCAGAATAAGCTAGAACATTGTTCGATCCTTCGACAAAGAAACCTAGTGCCCCATTGAACAGCAGCCAAGGAAATCGATGAAAACAAACAATCAGAGTAAGCAATTATTATTAAATATCAAGTGATAAATAAAACATTAAAAAGAGAACAGTTGTAAATATATTGAGGATAAAGTAAAATTTAAATATAATTTACAGCTCTATTTAAATTTGATAAAAGGTTCACGATCCACTATGAGGGAGTGAAGCCAGATAAAAATAAAAGGAAAATTAAATTTCACGATCAGGTACGGTTAAGGAAAGTTTAATAACATAAAGTTTAGTATATATAATGCGAAGGTACTAGAACATAGCGTTGGGGGACTATTAAAGTAAGTCAAACAATTAGAAACAGTACCGAAAATCATAAAGGTACAAAAACAGTGGCATTACATAAGACTTACAACATTATATAACGCAGACAAAGAACCGGTGATAAGAAGTGAAGGTTCTAAAAGGTTCAAAGAAATAAAGATGTTGTTATGGAAAAGCTGCAGCTGGTACACAATAACAAGCGAACATGCAATGAAAGGGAAAGACTCCGAAGTAATTCAAAAGTGATAATATAGTGCCAATAAGAAAAGACATTGAAAAATTTAAAATAAGTAAAATTTAGGGGCAGCGCAACTTAAGTTGGGATAAGAGTTAAAAGCTTTGGACAACAACATGAAAAAGGACTCTACAAGCAGAAAAAATATGTCTACGGAAGTAAGAACAGAACAAGGTGACGATATATTCAAAAGAATAATGAGAAACAATTAAGTACTGAGAGCAGAAGGAAAGGACAAACCAACTTTAATGAAATCCCTTTGAAAAGTATATAACGAGATTGTTGACTATTTCGATATAGTAATAAAGGAACAAAAGAAGAACAAAAGAAAGAGCGAGAAGATGCTGAAAGAAGTGAGAGAAAAGACAAATATTATATGAAGAAGTAGAAGATATAGAGAAGAAAGTGGGAGAAGAAGGATCCCACGCTCAAGGATATGTGGCGATTCATAGACTGGAGCTGGAGATTATCTACAAACAATTTAAAGTAGCGGAGAGAGAAGCACGATACATGGCAATAGCGGAGGAGAATTTAGATATCAAAGAGGAATTAACCACCCTGAAGGAAGGGGTAGAAGAAAAGGTGCAGGATAATGTGAGAAAGTTAGAATGGCAGATTTTTGAATCAACAACAACAGCAAAAGGGAAGGAAATAATGTGAAACTGCCAAGGATAACTATTCCGACGTTCGATGGTCGATTTGAAAACTGGGCTTCATTGCATGAAATATTCCGGACGACGATAGACGACAACAACTTAAGGGATTCGGAGAAGATGAAATACCTGATGTGTTATTTGGTAGGAGAACCGAACAGGATGATTCAAGACTTGCAGATAACCGATGGCAGCTATACGAAATGTTGAATCCTAGAGAAGAGGTTTCAAAGCGAGAGAACTTTGAAGACACCGTACATAGAATTTATGGAGGAATATGAGAAGCTGGGTCACATGGAGAGAGTGATGCCAGAGGACAAAGATAAGGGAAAAGACTATCTGCCGCATCAGGCGGTGGTGTGGCTAGAAAGTAGTTCTTCAAAGGTTAGAGTGGTTTGATGCGTCATGCAGGAGAAGTCTAAACGTTAGCCTAAATGAAAGGACGTGGACGGGACAAAGTTTACAGCAGGATTTAGCGACAAATCTGTTAAGGTGGAGGATTTATATATTTTCATATGCTGCGGACATCGATAAGACGTATAGCCAAATAAGGATCCATTCGGATGACCAGGTTGACCCAAGGATAGTGTGGAGGGAAAATCCGAAGGAGATGATGAAGGAGTACAGTCTGACGACGTTGACGTATGGCACATCTATTGCGCCATATTTAACCGTAAGGACGTTGCAGGTGTTAGCGGAAGATGAAAAGAACAATTAGAATCACTGAAGTTGCAAAATATTATGATGGAAGTGGTGGGCAACGGAGGCTTTAACTTAAGGAACTGGAGCTGCAACAAAAAAGAGGTTATGGAAGAAATTCCAGAAGAATCCAGGGAATTTTCAATGAAAGTATTAGGCGAAGAAGAAGAAAATAAATCATTAGGAGTGCTATGCAAACCAAAGAAAGACGTGTTTAGATTCACAGTAAAGATAGCAGATGCAGAAAAAATAACAAAGAGACACATTTTGGCGGGGATAGCGAGGATTTTTGATACATTAGGCTGGCTAGCCCCGGTAGTAATACAAGCGAAGTTGATGATACAAGAACTGTGGAGAATGGAGAAGACATGGAATGAGGAAGTTGATCCAAAAATATCAGGCAAATGGAGGAAATATGGCATAGGGTTGGATGGTCCAAAGACAAATTAGAATTACACGGCTTCTGCGACGCAAGTGAGTTGGCTTACGAAGCAGTGGGATATAGCAGGGTCATAGAAGAAGAAGTGGTTAGGATATCACTTCTTCAGGCAAAATCAAACGTGACTCCTAAGAAAGAAAAACCCACGTTGCCTAGGTTGGAGTTATCGGCTTTGTTACTAGTGAAACTGTTGAATAAGGTAAAGGAAGCTCTGAAGGATTCAAATATAGAAACTTTTGCATGGTCAGACTCATTAGGGTGCACTAAAGGAGAGGCATGTAGATGGAAAACATACGTATCCAACAGGGTTACTCAGATACCGAGAAGTACAGATCCCAAACAATGGGACCATGTGAGGTTAGAAGATATCCTGCTGACGCCATTTCGCGAGAAATAAACCCACAGGAGGTAAAATATCATACAATATGGTGGAAGGGTCCTCAATGATTACAGGGGGAGGCATATTAGGAAAGAGACGTAGCGATTCCGGCAAGGAAAAGAAAATGTATGCAGTTACAAGTCACTAAAGAAGATTATTGGGAGAGTAAATTTCCAGCATTAACCAAAAGTAAAATTAGCAGCTTGGTGCAAAAGATTCAGCAGCAAATTGAGAAAAGAAACAAATAACACGGGGTAATATCCGCGGAAGGAATGGAAGAAGCGTTAATTGCGATCATACGAAACAATGAAGAGCGCGAACTGCAGGAAAAGCATAACACAATAAAAATAAAGGCGAAATGGATAAAAGGAGAAGTTATCATAGCATTTATCCCATACTAGATGAAGAAGGATTGCTCAGAGTAAGCGGAAGGTAACATTAAATTACATACGGGAGAAATTTTGGATAATGAGTGCAAGAAGGGATATTAAAAATGTGGTAAAAAGTTGCGTGACATGTCAAGATATACAGCAGAAACGGCACAGCAAATAATGGGGCAGCTACCAGAGGCGATAATAAACTCCATCGCACTCCTTCAGCCATGCCGGAGTGGATTATGCAGGCCCAATAACAATTAAAACTTGGAAGGGAAAGTGCCAGAGGACAAGCAAAGGTTACATTTGGAAGTCGTAACAGGGTTAACAACAAATGCATTCCTAGCAGCATTTAGGAGGTTTACGGCAAGGCGGGGGAATGTTATGAACATGTTTAGTGACAATGGAACGAATTTTGTTGGAGCGGCGAAAGATCTGGCGAAGAAGTTATAGCCCTTGCTGGACATTGAAGAAGTGCTTTCGAAGTTGGTATCTCTGGGGCCGCGCTGGCACTTTGTCCCACCGGCAGGGCCAGATTTTGGTGGATTATGGGAGGCCTGAGTCAAATCCATGAAGTACCATCTAAGAAAGAGTCGTTGGAGCCACAGTCTATACGTATGAAGAGCTATCAAAAATAATGTGTCAGATAGTGGCGTTAATTCCAGACCGTTATGCCCGAGACGGAAGAGACTGGAGTATTCAACGCGTTTACTTATGGACATTTTCTGTAAGGCTCAGCATTGGCCGATCCAGTGACAATACCAATAAATATTAACAATACGCACCGGTGGAGATTAATCGAAAAAAGGAAGCAGGACTTTTGGAGCATATCGTCCCGAGAATATTTAAGCTGGTTACAAGGCAGACATAAATGGAGAGAGGGTCAAAGAATTTGTAACTACGAATGATAGTTCTAATTAAAGAAGATAGCATTCATCCAAGTGATTGGCCACTAGCACGGATCATTGACACTACCGTAGGATCGGACTCCAACGGACGAGTATTGACAGTACGAAGAGCAGGAGGCAACATATGGAAAAGATCTATATCAAAGATAATTCCATTACCAGTTAGTGTAGATCAGGAATCATGCATGAGAATAGGTGACAGCCATAACAATTCAACACCAGGTAGAATCATTTCGGTAGCGACAACAACCATGTTGTAGAAGTGCACAACGTTATCATGTGCCAGTTACGTATGCACCTCAAAAGTAGGGCGGAAGATGGATAGCAATCCAAATTGCGTCATTAGCGCGATTTACTCTAGGCCACAACCAGTACAGTGCCAAAGTCGGCAATATCACTCCAAGGTTATACTTTATATGAGCCAGGATTGTCAAATTGACACCCCGCGGATGAGAATATTGCCGCAGAGACGTATCAACTTGTCAGTCATGAGCACGTTTTTAGTTCAGCTTTATAATGCAACAGAAGCAACGTTCAATGTTATCAGCGCCGAGAAGCAAGAACAAATTGTCGGTCCAGAAAGGAAGAATTTTTAGCTTAAAGCAGAAAATGCCAACTTCGAGCTTCAAAATGATGTATGGTGTCACGTGGAATACCATAATGTTCCTTTTCTGTACATTTGGTTAGGTCTCGGGGCCATCATAGGATACATCTTGATCAAGCGTCGATGGAAATTTGTGCCGAAGGTTAAGCGACATGAAAGAGGACGAAGGAAGGATTATTTACAGCCGTCACAGATGGTGCAAAGCATCGAGCTTGAATCACTTCAATTGCTAAACTTTGAGACGGCAGTATGTCCACGGAAGGACATGGAAAATTTATTGGAATAAATTTTATAATTCTCTGTTTGCATTATCTAGTATTAAGTTTATGTATTTAGTTGTGTATCTAGTTTATGTAACTAGTATTAAGTTATTATTGTATCTTTTGGGTTAATTTATTGTTTGAGTGTTGAGTCATAGAAGCTCTCATTAGTTTTTCTTAATTTTCAGGGAAAATTATTACAAAGAAGAAGAAATAGATAATTGAGTACGTGTAAATAATAATTAACCATATTAGCGAAATGAGTATTTTAAGCTAAAACAAAACAAAGTTGTTTTGTTTCATATCGCTTAAGAATTTGTTTAGTTTGCAAAACCATTTCTAATAGTCATTGTCGAGGAACTAGTAAAAGCGACCTTGCTAGGTCTTTACTATAATATGTGGATCCTATTAATTTTATTTCTCACGTAATTCTATTTAGTTAGTTGATAGTATAAACGACCATGAAGTTTTGGCTTTGAACGATAAATCAATGTACTACGAAAGAAATTTCATCTTAATTTTCTTTTGTTCTTATTTTTAAGTTTGTCACGTTGTTTGTTAACTACTTGATATATATATACA
>WYDF02267785.1:0-18432 GCA_009867245.2 Adranes taylori
CGTAGGATATTCGTACGCACACATACACCGCGTTTTGATAGTGTGTTTGTAACCAATTAAATTCACGTATAGGTTAATGATCATGCGGCATATCTATAAGCATTAGTGGGAGCAAATAAGGGGAAATATTTGATCATTTTAATGGTGGAATTGGCACCATTCCTCTTAAGATGCATGTACGTAAGATAAATAATTCAACGAATAAATAAGCTACATACCACTTAAAACATTCTGAAGAGAAAGAAATTAAGGTGGCCTAACCTAAAAATTTTATATCCTTAATAATTCAAATGTAAAAAAATTTGACATTAAATCCACATTATCAAAATTTGTTTGTTTATTTAACATTTTATTCGTGTCTGTATTGTGTATAAACTGAACCTGCTCCACATAATGAGTCAAACTTTTTTGTGACTGATATGGAGAATTTTCTTATCATTAAAAAATAAAACATGATCGTCAAACACGCCGATTTAATCTCATCGCAAAAGCGTTCTTTAAATCTTTCATGAAACATTCTATTGGTCATATCTATATTAAACATGTCGCATGATTTACAATTTAATGTATGACACCTGTTTGACAATTCAAGGGTAATAATTCTTTATTATTCATAATTGTAGCAAACATTTTTGTTTTTAAAACTAATGTTTATATTAAAGTATTTGAACAAATATGGTATCTGGTTACTAAAATCATTCAAGTAAGTAATGGAATAAAATTTTGTGTTATTAGTTACCTCCGAACTTATCAGTGTTATATGTTTTTCTTTGTTTATCCAAAAGAATTTTTTTTATTTGAATATCTTTATGACCGTTCGACAGCGCCAAACTTCTCATAATGTTGACTTCCTCTACAATCATTCAGGAACAATGGAACATTTATAGCACTATGAATTAACGAATGAAATACAGCAAATTTATGAGCATTCAGATAATTTGAATTAAATGGTATTAAATTATCCGTGAAAGTAACTTTTCTAAGAATTTTAAATCTAACCCTATCAACTTCATGATGTATTAACACATCCAAAAACGGAATCACATAGTTGGAGGGAAATTCATGTGTGAACTGTATGTTCTGATTAAAAGAGTTGAATTGATCCTTTTAACAGAGTGTCTGCCTCATTACTCTGAATAGTACACAAAATATCATCGACATATCTTTTATAGAAACAAATTTACGAAATAGGTAGGTGGTTTGAATCAAAAATTCCTTCTTCCAAATTCTTTATAAAAATTTCCGCTAACTTCGGGGAGAGGCAAGACCCCATTGCCAAACCTTCTACTTGTCTGTATAATTTGTTATTAAATAAGAAGATATTTTGATTCAAACGTAATTTCACCAGATTAACCAAGAATTCAAGTTTTTCATCAGATGAGTTTGAAGTAACTAGTAATTGATTGGCTAAAGATAAAACTTCACTGATAAGTACCGATGGAAAAAGATTCCTGGCATCCGATGAAAATATAAAATGGTGTACATTTAGATGAAATGATTGTAATTCTGTGGTTAGCTCTAAAGCATTATTAATAGATCTATGATTATGAAAGTTTAAGATATCTCTAAGACTTTTGTTTTACCATTTAGATATACCATATGTTAAAGAATTACCATAACTCACAATAGGTCTGATTGGTATTTTGAGATTATTAATATCTAAATTCGCTGTAGATGGTAATTTATATAATTTAGGTAAACAAAATGATAGAGGTGTTGTATAATTGTTATTAATTTTAAATTTAATGTCTTTACATTTATCCGGTATATTTTTGAACAAAGTTTTTGTTTCAAAGTATAAACTTTTACTAGGATCCACAGTTATGCGCCCAAAATTTCAATTTTGTAAAAATCTTCTACCAGCCGGATACACCTAATCTTTTTCAGTGTGATTTCTTTGTGACACAATTTCGTTATCGTCAAATCATTTGATTTTAGGTTTACTGAGGTATTAAATTTCAATATATCACATAATATACCATCCATATTAATTAATAAGAATGACGTATCTGATATCGTCAACTCATGTTCTATTGATTCATCGTTAGCTACTGAAGAGGTTAATAGCGAGTTGTTTGATATTAATGGATTTTTTCTAATACTAAACCTATAATTGCAAATTATTACAAAAAATTATAAATTTAATGGAAATTAACTTTAATAATTATCAGCTAGAATACCTCACAAATGGCTTAACTGTATCCCCAGAATAGGGTTAATAACTTACATTTTATGAAGACGGTTGCTGAATTGATCTCATTAACAACAGTTTGAGGTCTGTTAGGAAGATTAAATCATTCAATGTTAAAAATTATAACGACCTAAATCTTTTTTTTTTTAGTTTAAAAATATTTGTAGATAATGATTTGCCCATAACTAAAGCTGATAAAGGAAATTATGTAATCATATTGAAAAAGATTAGTCATATCCGGCTGGTTAAAAATTTTTTACGAAATGGAAATTTTGGGAACATAACTGTGAATCCTAGTAAAAGTTTACATTCTGAAATAAAAACTTTGTTCAACAATATACCGGATAAATTTAAAGACATTAAATTTAAAGAATTAAAGACATTAAATTTTAAATTAATAACAATCAGCTCTATTATATTGTTTACCCAAATTACATAAATTATCACCTACAAGGAATTTAGATATTAATAATCTCAAAATACCAATGAGACCTATTGTGACTTATGTTAATTCTTTAACATATAATATATCTACAGATATCTTAAAGTTTTAGAGATACTTAAAGTTTCATAATCACAGATCTATTAAAAATACTTTAGTGTTAACCATAGAATTGCAATAATTTCATATAAATGTATTCCATTTGATTTTTTTCTTTGGATGTGAGGAATCTTTTTCCATTGGTACCTATCAGTGAAGTTTTATCTTTAGTCAATCAATCACTAGTTTCTTCAAATTAGTCTGATGAGGAAGTTGAATTCTGAGTTAATCTGGTAAAATTATGTTTGAATCAAAATTTCTTCTTATTTAATAACAAATTATTCAGACAGATCTAGGGTTTGGCGATGGGATCTTGCCTCTCCCCGTTGTTAGCGGAAATTTTTATAAAGAATTTTTAATTCAAACCACCTACGTATTTCGCAAATTTGCTTCTATAAAAGATATGTCAATGATATTTTGTGTATTATTAAGGCTAATGAGGAAGACGCTCTATTAATTAACGATGACCTCAAATCTTTTAATCAGAACATACAGTTCATACATGAATTTCCCTCCAGCAATATGATTCCGTTTTTGGATGCGTTACTACATCATGTAGTTGATAAAATTAGATTAAAAACTTTTAGAAAAGGTACTTTGACGGATAATTTAATACATTTTTATTCAAATCGTCCTAATTCTCATTAATTTGCTGTATTTTATTCATTAATTCATAGAACTATAAATGTTCCATTGGTGCTGAATGATTTTGTAGAGGAAGTCAACATTATCAGAGGTTTGGCGCTGTCAAATCTGTTATATGGCATCTGTTATTAAACAGATGTCTATTCATTCAATTGAAAATCGTGACATGTTTTATATAGGTATGACCAATAGAAAGTCTAATGAAAGATTTAAAGAACACTTTATTGCGATATTCCATTTTGTGACTGATATTAAATCGACTTCTTATATCTGTGTTTGCTGAACATATTTTTTTTTTAATCATGATTTTGATGTGACTTATGATGCGAAAATTCTACATATCAGTTACAATGTGTTAAATGCAAAATGAAAATATAAAACATTTGACAATATCGCGATGTAAAGGAGCGATTTAACAATAATGCTTATGTGGTATTCAGAATTTTTATTTAATTTTGTCTTTTGTAATTAATTAGGATGTTTATAGAGTGTTTTAAAGAAGTTTTAATTTTCTGGTTATTAATAATTGTGATATTATGTTTCTTTCTTCTGGAATCAATTTTTAAGATAATATTTGATCTTACATATAAACGCTATTATGTAAGGTAAGCGATCCTTGTTGATGAAGACAGTTAGTTATAATTTGCTCTTTTGGCTATTTGTTGAAGTTTCAGTAAAGTTTATTAATATGAAAATATTTCATCTTTATGTTTTTGCTTATAACTTATGTCAATTTATTAGATTCTATCATATTTATAAGTAATAATTCACACAGTATGTTATATTTATTTGTCAGTTATTTTATTGTTTGATTATATTTCTTTCAATAACAAGTTTCAAAAAACAAAACAAAAATTTATACACAAATTAAAACAACTTGCTTGTTAAATATTTTTATTAGTATGTATTTAATACACGAAACACTTCAATCTTCAACTCATTGGATATTGCTTTTAGAAATTTTAATTTTTAAATCACATTAAAATAGAATTAGTATTATATTTAATATGACTTTTTTGGCTAATTTTTGGAATAATATCTTGTAGTCTGAAGATGGGGTACTTGTAGGCCCCGAAACGTCTTACGATATTTTAATATCAATAAACGTTGATTTTATTTTTATTTTGGAGTAGGAGTGCTGTGATTTTATTTATCGAATTTTACACTCCAAAGCCTTATTAATATCACAATTAATTTAAGAGACAAAAGCACAATTTAGAGTACAAAAAGTTCCAATAAAAATAAACCTCAAATCTAATTTCAAATAAAAATCTTAATGATGCGTGTTAAGCGCAAACATCGTAACTGCTTAACTGAGATATTTGAATGCGTTCGTTTGATGCAAAGGTATCTGGAAATCTGTTCATTGGAAAACTGTCAACTTATCAATTCTCACTGATGCGGATAATCACACATAAAGACGTTTGCAAAAATTATTTTGGAGCTAGAGCTCTGCAAAGCATTGTAAGGTAGTTTGCTAATGGGTTTGTTGAGATCCTAAGATGTTATATGTGTCTTATCAACAATCGGGGGTTGATAAAGGTCTAAAATCCCCTAGGTATCTTTCAGTAAATTACCTTCAAAAATAAGCCTTTGCTTCTTGTACTGCATTCTAACTTTAGAGGAATTGATACACATGGAAAACATAAGCCTTTTGTTAATTTGAAGCTAAACTATAAGCATCTTTAAAATCATTCTACTTCAAACATCATCAAATTACAGCATCAATTTATTTTTGTGTTACGTTATTCAGGTTTTGTCACTGCCTTCCAGTTTCACTTACAATCCGCCTGAAAATGAGAAACGATCGTCGCTCGATCAGTCTGCTTTAATCACAACAAATAAACCTGATGCGATGAAGGAGCAACAACCATCTGTTTTCTCAAATCGTATCCCTCCACGCGGAGTGATCGATATAAATTCATCAAGAAAAGGACGGCGACAAACTCTGCACAGCCATCAGCCTATAACTAGTACGTCTTTAATGTTGTTGGCAAGAAATAGTTTAGGTATGACTACAATAATTTCAGTGACAATTAGTGATTATTACTTTTATTTATTACTTATTTAAATATTTAGATTATCACCTATTTTAAGATGCACTGGTGCATCCAAGGGGGTGGGGGTTAGAACCCCCCTGAAATCTTTTTCCAATGTTAGTATGTTTAGCCTATTATAGTCTACAATATACGGCAATTGGAAGCTGCTAAGATAGTTAAATAAAATCGTGTAATAGAAATATTAAAACTTCAAATTTGAAGATCTAGAATTCGGAACACGCCTAATCCCATAATTTCTCTCTCACTACCCTATCAAATTCCACATTAAGATCTACAATAGCATATACATCTTCTGTCTTTCTCAAATCACTTGATTGATAACGAAATTTAAGGTAACAATATTATTCCTCTGACAAACCTTCTGACAACCTTCTGCGTATATGATAAAATTTCCTTTTCCTTAATTTCTTCTTGCAAGTTAACCCAGCCAATTATCTAAAGGGATCGGAAATATAATTAAATAACCTATTTTTTAATATAAATTAATTTATAGTTCTGCGTCAGCATAATACATAAAACAATAAAACTCAATATTTCTTTTATTCAATATATTAATGAAAAGAACAATTAGCATGCGATAAATTTTAACACCAATTCTCAAGTAAATAGAATAATAAACAAGAAACATTAAGTAGTTAATTAGTTATAAGTTTTATCTTAGAATAAACAATTAATTTGAATAAAACAAAATTAATAGTCAATAAATAATAATATAATAAAAACTTACATTTGTACAGTAGACATCACGATCACTAAACTATATTTTCAAGATTATTTTGAAGTAAAAAATTCAATCCAATCCAGTTGAAAAAATTCAACAATCCAGTTGAATTTTTCCTGCCCCACTTACCTACTTACCCTACTTACCAAGAGCTGTCAGACAAGTGCAATGAACTCAACTTCTAATTTATTCTCCTTAAACAAGTTGCTAAGTCAGTACCTAATAAGCATTAAACCCTATACACAATTTCCTACTCTTACAATAACCGTCGTAAAGCATCTCGTACCTAGAGCTAGCACGGGTTAGCTGGGTTAAGCTCGAGTTAGCTCGGCTTAGACACGCGCTAAGATCGCTCTGAAAATCGCCGCGATAATCGCCTTCTTGATTTCTACGAAATGATACGAATACAAAAGCCTTCAACGAAGCTTATTCCCTCCGCTAAACTGTGGTAAACCAAGAATGTTTTATTTTGTCGCGCTTAAAATTGACACGAACGGAATTAGGATAGTCTTCAAAAACTCTGTTCTTTAAAAAACTCGTTGTAAAAACTCCCAATTCGTTTAGGGATCACAGAATAGCATTATAAATGACCATAGAGCTTAAGGTTTTATTTCCACTGAGAATGGGGCGTAGTTATAAAGAACTAAAACGATACTTAACATTTATTTAAGGATAATATCAGCCATGCTGGACAAATCAAGTTGTTAAAATATAAGACACTTGTCTGTTTAAAACTGGAGAAGCAAGTTTGATTCTCAATCAGTTTAAAAATTGTATTATCAATCAACAAAATGTTAATACATTCGGGAAATAGATATTGAGTCTTATTAATTCTAGTAAATAAACATGCAGTAAATGTTTAAACTGAATTTAGTTTTACTTGACAATAATTTAACGCATCTTAAATGTTTTAAGTAAATTAACAACTCCATTCAAACGTTTAGTGACGTTTAATGAATTATTAGCAGTAACACCTACATTTATTCTAAGCATAATTTCATCACATATAAATATCTATTGTGCAATAATCAGATCTAAATTTAACTTGCTATTCATTAAATGAAGTTAATACTTACTTTCACACATTAATAAATTAAACGATTTATTACTGATTCGTAGCGATCATTTCTCTAGTCCGACTAAAGAAACAAAATAATAATTCGACCTACATGTTCAACTTAAACTAATTCTACTTGTTGCATATTTTCAAGCGACGGAATTAGTACACAAACATTACTACTTTCTTTACTTTAAGTTTTAATAAGTACTGGAGTGTCGTGAAGTATTTAGAATTTTAACTTGAAAATTGAAAACGGAATGCCAAGAACTGACCATCGACCTCTCTTATATATCTCCCGGGAATCCCAAAAGCTGCATGCTGCCAGAGCAACAAAAATGTGGGAGTATCCCTCCTTGCAGCAACTATCGGCTTCTAAAACAGTGCATCTTTCGCTAACAGTCAACTGTCTATTTCTCTCTCGGTTTAAACTCGAAAGTTTTCTGAAAAGTACTTTGCGGTCCTAGACCAAATCAAGCCGAAAGGTTGCGAGGATCAACAACTGTTCTTTTCCCTAGCGGTACAACTGGATATCAAGTAATAGTAATGAAAGGAATGCATTTCATGAAGCTACAATCGACGTACTTTTTATAGAATCGAATGAATAAATCTTAAGATGCTTGTGGGTAACTAACAGCAACGTCTGTCTATTATCTATCAAACATGGAGTTTAATTATAGTGATCTATACAGAAGAATGTCATTAATTTAAGGGATTTATTTATTCAAGCACAATTTCGGGTTAATATTTAATTTAAATTTAACGCAGTAATTGTTCTCCCCTGAAAAGTTTAATTTACATACTAATGATGAAGTCATTTTAATATATCTAATAATAAGTTTAAATAGTTTTAATTGTCACAACTAGGGGATTAGAGGGTAATAGTGAACAAATCGTGTAATAGTGGACATACATTTTTTTCTTACTAAACCAGCGGAATAAATACTCGTCACCACACTTACCTTAA
Organism: Adranes taylori; assembly: GCA_009867245.2. Classification (NCBI taxonomy): domain Eukaryota; kingdom Metazoa; phylum Arthropoda; class Insecta; order Coleoptera; family Staphylinidae; genus Adranes; species Adranes taylori. The sequence continues at coordinate 8,183 of WYDF02267785.1, forward strand.
CGTACTGCTCAAGTTTAACTACTTTTCGTTAACAATAATTTTTATTTGTTTTAATTCTAAGCTCATAAAAAATAAGTAACTACTTTGCCCATCATCCCCCCCCCCCCTCCGCTGGGGGTAATAATGGACGAGGCCTGTAACTCAAATAAAAATTTATATATAAATATTGGGTGGAATAAGAATCATGCTCGAAATGTCCACAATTATAATTGTTTTTTATTTTTGAAACAATCTTTTATTTTCAAAAATAAACAAGTTTTTAACAATATATGGGCAAAGTTGCCATTAAGCTTTAAAGCAACTTAAAAGTATTTATGTCAATAAATAATATTTGAGGTACATTATAATTAAATATCGATTTTATTGAAAATATGGCGCCCTCTGATTATTATTGGTAGGTCAAGCAACAATCTAATTTGTTGAAAACGAATTATATTGATGACTTAAACTTGCGGAAAAATATGGGTGTTAGTTATTCTTCTCTTTTTAGATTCTCATATTTCTCAAATTTTGGCCTCAAACGTCTTGGCATGCTCCTTTTTGGAATTGTAGTTGTAGAAAACTGGTACTACTACAAGTTATCTGTTTTAATGTCATTTCTCAGAATATTCGTTCCTTTGGGCATATTATTATCTTGAGCTTTATTTCCATCATTTTAAGATTGTTACTCTTCCTGCTCAACACTTTCAAGCTGCGTGATTTTACTTCACTTGTACTGTCCAGTTCTTCATGTATATCCTAGAAGGTTTCATTTTCATCAAAATCTTCGTCCTCAAATTCACTTTCTAAAATAATTTCACCTTCAGAATCAGACGATGAAGAGGAACCTTGTTATTTTTACGATATACATCTTTCTTTCTTCTCTTGATTTGAATATTCCTATGATAATTTTGAGCAGAGTTCGATGAGTCCGCTAATTCTGTTTTTTTCCATTCAGACTTTTTTCATGTTTTCGTTTAAGAATATTCAATACAGTTCATCAGGTTAAAACGGCTTCTACATAATCTGTTAATCTCTTCCTTGTTTTTGTTTCAGGTGCCTTTTTTAAGTTTTCGGTTAGTTTCATTCGAATGAAATCTTCAAAACGGCCTGGTTTTGGCTGTGGATCTGCGACTCAGCAGGTGCAACAGCAGGTTGAACGGGCTCAACTACTTCGACGCTAATTTTTTCTTGAACTCCTGAGTCACTAAAACTTTTTAACTTTATTATGTCATAAGCTTCTTCCGGAAATTAAGAAAAGTTGACAGGAATAATTCCAGTTGACCTGAATCCAGAAATCAAGTAATCTTCTTTAAAAGCTTGTTCCCAGATTACTTTAATTGTCAATGAAAACTTATCATTTAGTAAAACTTTTCCGCGAAAATCTCTGTTAAATTTTATCATTTTATCGTTTCATTTATACTTAATTGGCTTAAACACAAATTTTTTGAAATGCTGCATGTAGTGGGTCACATTGGGAGGTAACTTGGTCACATTGGGAGGAAAGTTCGTGACTTATATAGACCCCTGCACCATCATATATGAGAATTACTTTTCGCCTTCCTCTTTTTTCAAACGGTTTTACGAATGAAAAAATCACGTGAATAAACCATTTGAGGAACAATTTTGTATCCATCCAGTCCTTATTTTTGGGCGGTGTAGATAGTACCGGCTAATCCTCATCCGGAATCGAGTTTCTCCATTCATATTTTCCTCTAAATATTTTGAAAGGTGGTAGCTTTTCGCCATTTGCATTTCCGCATGCAGGAACTGTCGTATTTTTCTTCCCAGAACCGGCGATGTCTTTTGAGATACGCTTTCGTCCTATTACGGTTTACTTGTTCCAGAATTAATCAAAGCAGGATCATATATTGTTTATAAGTACTATACTGCTTTTTTTATATTTTATTCTGTTTGTTACATAATTTGCTCTTGGATGAGATTCAGGGTTGGGTTAGGAATTCGTTTGTTCTCATTTTTATAATAAAGTACATAGTTTCTAAAATGATAAAAACAGAAAGGTAATACCAAGTTTCAATACTTTGGTTTATTGTTCTAGTATTTATAACTTTATGCTTCGAAGTGCGATTTTTAAATGACTGACAATAATGTTGATTCTAAATATAATTCAAAATTTATTAGGCCGATCCATTTCTCTTCTCCCATTCAAAATAATAAAGCAAATAAAGCGTGACGAACTAAATATAATTGTATATATATTATATTGTATTAGATTTATTCATCTATGAGTACGGCTCTGAAATAAACTTCTCCTCTGAACCAGCAGCGTTGAAATTGATTGAATTAAATATAAATAAATGATTCATGGTTGAATAATACGTAGATGATGATCGAATAGAGTATTGACGATGTAGAACCTTATCGATGCGCTGTGGCGTAGGATTTTCGTAAATATGCGCGCAGGCGTAGAAATGCATTGAATCGTTAGGATAATTGGCTTTTTGTTGATGAGTAATGATGCTGAGGATATTGACTAATAATTTGCTTTGACGGAATGAATTTGGCCTCTTCCAAAGTACTGAAATTGGCGTCGGTGATGTCCTCGTTCTAGGCAACATCTTCTTCTCGTGTGACTCTCCATATCTTGCATCGATGTCAAGGATAATGCGCAAATAATATGAGAATAAGAGTAGAAGAAAATGATAATTAATTGGGAATCGAAAGATTCGGCCGAGGATGTGTCGTCTGATACTAATGCTTTTATTTGTTTCGTAGAAATTTCATAGAATTTTATATTTGTTACTTATTACATTCGTAGATTAATATATTGTTTGAATATTTTACTATAACGCTTTAAGATCAGATCAACAGTGGCTGCGATCATTCTCACTGGCCAAAAGGAATAGACTAGGTCTCTTTTCAGAATTATAGTCTTGAACTGGCGCGAAGGCTCCCTTTTATGCGAATTTTCTGGCAAGATATGCATCGAGTTGTAGGGTTTTGCATAATCCGATGGCTTTCGACGGCGTCTGTCGCAAAAAAGGCAGAGCTTGAAAGAACCCTCTGCTACAAAATTTTTAGGAATGTTATGCTTCCGGCCAACCAAAAGTCTGTTCCAGATGCGTTAAGAAAATTTAAGGATCAACGTTGCATTATTTTGTTGACGGTTATCTAGTGAAAATGCAAGGAGTGTTGATTTCTAAAAGTGGTGGGTCACACCAGCGGTGGAAATAATAGAAATAATAGTTTGATGCGTCAAAATATCAAAGTATCTCATAGAAAAGCGCCTCCCTCAAAAATACATTAAAAATAATATCCAATCAGATTGTTAAGCGCCAAAAGGCTTAAAAGCTTAACCGTCATTCAGAGAATTGTAGTAGGATAAAATTTCCTGTCCAAACTTGCATAAGCCGACAAACTACATCGTTATTTTAAAATGATAATCATAAGAAAACTTCTTGGCTATATCGGAGACGTATATATTTACATCAATGAGATCGCTGCCGTTTCGGCAAGTACAAAGCTTTTGATGTGATCGTATGCCGCTCGCTTCTTATTGGAGCGTAACTGGTCCGATGTTTTTTATTTGTATAGATGTGTGTAGGTTGTAGAAGCTGACGACCTTGCACCCTAATTATTTTCTTGCTGGCTCTTATTTACATATTAAGATTATACATGATGGTTTTATATATCTTTTCTTCTTCTTAATGTAATTAATTTACTAATTAATTAATATATATTAGATTACATTTAATTATACATTTTATATTTCTTTATTTATTATTTATTAAGGAATTGCTTATTGCGAGTATTAATTAATTCAATTTATTAGAGTCCGGTATCAGTTCGTTGGGGGCAATTAGTTTCATCTCCTTAGAATCGTGTGAAAAACCAGTCTCGTCACAGCTGTATACAAGATGTCCACCAGAAAGAGAGAGAGAGAGAGAGATCTTTTCTTTCTTAAACGTAATCTCTAGTTGTTGATACTACTTTTTAATCAAGAAAAGATCTGCATCCCTTAGTCGCTGTGCGCTTAAACTTTCTCCTTCATGGACCGAGAGTTGAGGATATCTTTTCATAAAGCGCTCGTTGTTAAACCGTATTCATATTTATCTCTTACGCATAAATATTTGGTTATAACCTCCTCATCTTGCGTTGTTAATGTTGTCTTTCTACTGCTTCCAATATTGATGCTGTCAATGTTTAAAACATTTTTATATTTGCATAACGTAGATTTTGGAATATTGTAGCGCTCTGCAACGTTCCGGAAGCTGTAACCTAGTCGAACTTCGGCTAACGCTATTTTTAACGCATTTTTATCATATTTCACCCTCGCGTTCTTGCTCTTGTATGTACGAGGCATATTTCTAGAACAATAAAAAGGCTTAAGAGTGGTTCACTATTACCCACATATTTTGAATTTGTGTGTCCACTATTACCAGCAAAATCAGCAAAATGACGAATTTTGGGGGTAACAGTGGACACGGCGATTTATGAAAGCAAAGTGACAAAACGCCACTGCTTCTTCGCCATCATCTAACCTCAATATCCTTGAAGAACCTTTGACATTAAAAATTGTTGAGCATAATAAAACGTTTTTGATGCAATTTTTTGTGTGTAGAAAGCAGCCAACTTGAAAGTTAAGTTCAAGAGTAATGTTATTAATATTATTTGTTATATAATAAAATTTTTCAACTTACCGAATCTTCACTTATAATATCATACACAGCAAGCATAGAGATTACTAAAACACCCCACAAAATAATTTTAGCGGGAATTGTAAAGATGCTATTGGCCTTGTCCATAATTACCTCTATTCACTATTACCTCCGGGTCCCCTTATTTCATTTTTAGACAACAGTGCTTATGTAACTAAAACATTACCCAGCTTATAAGTATTCAATGTACGGAAAGTGGATACAGTTGACTTTTTCCCGCTTTATAACATGGTAAGGATTTCTATTTTTATGGATAATTAATGTAAGCCGTAATTTGATTAATAAAGATCATTCTGTTTATTTTTTTAATTCATTTTTTCAGCGTAGAAAGTTACATCAGCCATTCCAGAAAATTTGAAAGGGCTAAAACAAGATTCATCCAAAATTTAGTGCCCTTATAATCGTGAAAATATTTTGATTGCTGCCATCTTATAGGATACTGCTGTGTTATAAGATCTGCACTCACAATTGCTAATTAACTCATATTCTTGACGTATTCCATTTCTTTTTGTAAATGTTAATTTAGATGTGACTTTATGATGGAAATAAATTATTGTATTCTATAAAGGACGCTGTAGTAATTTGTAAGAGATAAATATAACAGCTTAGAACTTGAATTAGGTATTTAACAAATTCATTGTAGTGTGACTTTGCTATAACTTGTTCGTAATGACTCATGAAGATCCATCTACTGGCACCGAATCGCTGATAGCCAATGGTGTCAAAGATTTTATAGAAATTGAAAATATTTTATAAAATTATCGGTTTCTGTTTCCTTATCCGAACTTAAAAAGTATTGATATCTGTACGTACTTCCCTAAACATAGATAATAAACTTACTCAGCCGCAAACAGATGTTTAGTGCATATATACACGTTAAATCAAAATCATTAGCTGATTTTGACAAGCTGTAGATTTTCATTTATATTAGGTGATTATTTCCTATATTTATGACATAATATTAATTTCAAATTGAATGCAATGAGTATTATTAAATTTTCGTACCTAAACATATTCGAATGACATTTAACATAAAAATGCAATTATAAATTTCACACAGGTGGTGCTGTAAATGAAGCTTTCGGTGCTGTTCCACACATAGATGACTCATTTTCCGACATCTGCTGTCAAGGCGCTACAGGAGAGAGCGCCGGTGTTTTGAATAATATAAATAATTCGATAACCCATTCTCCACTATCAACTGTTCGAAGGAGGTTTGATAGTATAGGTGAAGCACCAATTGCTAGGAAAATGGATTCACCTCTTCTTGGGAGAAAACCATCATTAAGTAAAGGAAGACATCATTCACAGATAAAGCAACAACAAGATTTAGACGAGATTGTATCGGAGGCATCACTTCTTAAGGTGATAGAATATTTACTATCAAATAGAATATTTACTTATTTGCTATAAGTACCATAACTATTTAATAGTGGGCGGGGCAGCCAAAAGAACTTTTATGTACCTACTGGAAGTAAATAGTTATATTATGCATTGTACAGAGCACTGCATCCACCATATCACCGTACAACCCGTCTTTTAAGTTCAATTAGTTCAATAGGTGTATAGGTTATCAATCAATTAGCATAGAACTGCATATCTGTAAAAAGTGTACTTCTCATAGCTTTGAATATAATATTTTGATGCTTTTGGTAATCTTTCTGTTCGACAACATTAAATTATTAAACATTACGTGTATTTAAACATTATTTTAATGTCTTTTTTAAAACACTAGTCATTGGCGAATTTAGGAACAAAGGGTTAAACGGGTAAAACAGTCATCTCATTCAAAATTTAGATTATACTTACAAATAAAATAGAAATATTCGGGGTAATACATGGCTACTAGTACGTGGTCTGCGAAGCAGTTTGAAATACATTGTACAACGTTGCCAAATTGAACAATATTTTTACACGTAAATTACCTATATAATTAAGTATAATCCTTGGATGATTAGCATCACAATAGGAAACGCTGAACCGTTTAGCCATTTGAGCATTGCTTTTATTGCTCACATCTGGTTTAGAATTTAACTATATTTAATAATAAATTTATGAGTATATTTAACTAAGCAACAAGTGGCGTATTTTACTGCTTTTACGCCGGCTTTTACGAACTAGATAAGAAATTAGAAAGGTGAATATTATTATTTCCGTTCTTGTTGAATTAAAGGGTCTCTAATCCTGTTAACATTGTTGAGAAATTTGAACCGACAATAGTCCTTTAATTACATACACTCTAAGGATATTATAATTATTTTGTGTTACAACACTTCGTTATTTTTGTCTCATGCAAAATCCTAATTTTGTACGTTTCGAATTTAATAGCTCATCTATGTTGTTGTGATAATATACATAATTCTTTTTCGAGTGATTTCATGTCTAACTTCGAAGAAGCTGAATCGAGAAAATAAAGAATTAGTAAGAGAATGACTTGTTATGGCAATTAGTAAGTGAATGAGGTCATGGATCAATAATTGCTCAACAATAATGAGAATGTTTTGATTTGAAGTTGAGTTGCATTCACATAAACTAGAATAATCGCTGATTATGTGTGACCTTAACCCCTGATTATGTGTGACAAACTGCGCACAAAGTGTAATAAGACCTTTTTGAGGAAGAATACTAGTATCCTTCCTATAGGAATTCGCATAGATGCTTCCCGCCATACTCATCTTTCATAATTGCGGGCACTGCTTTGTTTTGAAGCGGGAGCTGGTAAGGATTGGATGGTAAAAAGTTGGAAGTATCGAATCTATTTAAACTTAATTTCATATCGTTATAAATATTGTTGGTGGTTATATGGAGGGTAAAACTATCCGTGTCCATATAACACAATTTAACGTTGCTACTATACGTTGGTTTTAAATAATTATAGAAAAAGTCGTAATGAGCCATTTTGACAAGTCAAGTACAGCGAACTCAACATAGATAGGTTTATCGTAGACGAGTTTGTAACGGGTTAAGTGGATAGCCGAAAGGGTTTCCGAAAATATAGATATGATGCGGAAATTCATCTTTACAATGAAACTGCGAGCTCGGCGACGGTTCCTTGATTCTCACAGCTAGTAACAAGTCCGATATCCTATAGCTTCTTCACATTCTCCATACTTTTACCATACAGGGCGTTGTTAAGTAATTTATAAAATCCTTCTCAAAATCAGAAATCGCAGCCTGTCGCATCGAGATATTGAGGGTGATATAGGGTTTCAGCCATTTGGACTGGTTAAATTTAAAATTCTGTGAATCTTTGAAATTTTGAGACCATTTTCCACAGCCTGTTGCAATGTGCGGAAATGTACTACATAATTACTTTTATTCATCAAATTGGGGATTAATTTTGTTTGTTTGAATTTTGATGTAAGCGGAGCCATAGCTTCTGCAACGAATGGCAGATCATTATGGTCATCGTGCAAGGTATGGTAATATTCAACGTCAACTTCCAGTATATAACCTATGCTGGATCCGAAGCTATACCTGTCAAATCAAAAAGTTCAATGTCGTCTTGTGTTAAAAATTCAAAACCACCATATGGCAACGGTTGAGATAAAAACCAACCATACAGATTATTAGCATTCCAATATGCCAAATAGGATGTAGGTTCACATGAATTGTATGGATAGTCGGGATGTGTGATGAGCGGATTATTTGCTCGTACATGTCTAAGAATACAGTTCGATATGCCCCCACGAATTGCATGTTTGATAAAGACATGCATATGGACATCTGTCAGGAGTTCTAATTTGATTTTAGTCATTTTTAAAGCAGCAGAGAAAGATTACCCAGGGGTAGTATAGTACTGCACCAGATCTAATCCGTATGCATTATAGCATTCCGACAATTTTCCTGGCAGATTCCGGCAATTAAACATGCTCATCATTAAGTTAATTGTATAACGAGCTCTTGAGCGTAAACTGGTTTAAAGTAATTTTTCAAATGAATCAAGCTATTCATAAGGAAAGATGCCTTTACGCATCAATAATTGATTTTTCGTTAGACTTAGGGGAAATGATGTTTAATTCCAATGCATTGGTTCGGTTTCAAGTTGCTACAGAGTCTGTCGAGGGGCGAAGACATAAATCTGAAAGAATTTAGAAATTGTAATTTAAATACGTGAGCTCGCTCTTTACCATTTCTGTTGTTGTAGGTTCCCACATCGACAGATTTCGAAAACGATATGTAACGCTCTTTAATTTGAGCAATTACATCAATTTTTTCTTCGGCTTTTCTTCAGCCAAATCTTTAATAAATAGGTGAGTATCGTAACCACTCAGATTATGGAAGAAAACGGGGAGGAAATTTGGGACTTTATAATTGAGATTACATCTCGAACAGGCCGGACCAGCGTAATTACTGTGAGATGATCATAATCCTTTATCTTTTCATGTGACGGTATAGCATTCGAGCAAATATGCAAGTGTTTGGGATTAAATAGGAAATTTGTTGTGCAGGAGTTAGTGGTTTCATGGAATGACGGGATTAATATGATTGATAAATAATCGTTGTGTGTCCAGTGTAAGGTTATCAACAAACACGTAAGGTAGCACAATTGGGTTTTTAAAATCGGAGAATTCTAATGCGTTCCTTAGCTTCTCAAAGCCATTACGTAATTTTATCATATCGGTTGTAGGTAATACGGTATATACGTGATTACAATCGCGTTCTTGATGTTTGATAAGTTTTTCCTGAGTGGTGAAAGTAGATCTGGTGAAAGTAGATCTGGAGAGCGTGTCTCCAATTTTCGGGTGGTATGTTCGGATAGATATGACTGGACCATCTTCAGTATATTGGGATGAAGGTTTGAAACTCATGGAATCTCCGAATTAGCCGATGTATAGTAGAGCGTGATGCTCTAAAACTAAACTGGTTCTCTGGTAGGTTCTCTTTATTCAACTGTAAACAGTTTCGTAGGCGAGATGTGAAGATTCTTTTGAAACTTTTTCCTAAGACGTTAAGAAGTGTAATTGGTCAATATGATGAAACATGTCTAGGGTGTTTGCGAGGTTTAGGAATCATGACCGTTTGGCCAGTTTTCCAATCTATTGGGAAGTGCCCCAATACAAGACATTTATTGTATATCTCGGTTAGGAGCGATATAGCCTCAGCAGGAATATGTCGGAGGATACGACGAGCGTCTGAACCAGGAGCGGTGTTTTTGCCTTTATTTAGAGTTTCGGATACATCATCTTGGATGATAGGATATAGAATGCCGTCGTGTTCTGGAAAATCTATGAGTGGTGTGTGGCGAATGAACAAATTGTTTACCAGAATGTTTGTTTCCTCAAGAAAATTGGGCTCGAAAAGTACGCGTTTAGGTACTTTATACGTGTTTTCTAGATAAATAACAGAACTTATGACCAAAAAAGATCATGATATGTTACAAACATTTATATGGGTAACATATAATTGGTGTAGTCATTGTCCAAGACTCCACCAATTATATGAATAAATCCATAAGAATAAATCCAAGACTCGTCATCTGATGAAACTTGATGAAGACTGATGATATTTTACACACTTGTTGTATTTTGACGAAATTTTCAACACGTGCCAATATGATGTTGAGGTTAATTTCGGAATCATGTTTTATTA
>WYDF02267796.1:0-32184 GCA_009867245.2 Adranes taylori
CGGGCCAAAAATGGTTGAGAAACGCTGATCTAAACAACAATCCTAATATTTATTTATATATATATATATATATATATATATATATATATATATACAATGTGCAATAATAAACTATACGAGAACATAACATTCAACGCCAATGTACAAAATTATAACACGAGAGGGATCTCCAGTGCACACATCTAGTATGTAAATAGAAACATAGGGAGATCAAATTCATACCATAAGGATATATTAAAATACAACTCATTAAATATCGACATCAGAAACAGCCAACGTAAAGAGTATTCTAGCACAAATTAATGCAGTACCTTATTAGCCAACACTAAAAGTATTCAAACAAATTATTTTAAAAACTGGTATTTTTTCCAATATTATTTAAGTTAAATATAGTATCCTACTACTACTAGAACCATCACTAAATAATGAACTCATTTAAAATAATAAATTAAAATGTAAATAAAGTAGTCTCCGGTAATTTTCGTTACCGGAACACGTTACGAAAATTCGTATCCAGTACGCTGAACCGATGCGAAGAAAATGTTACTTCCATGAGAACAACATAAGGATCTTGAAAAAAGACCGATCCCCTTAAAAAAACCTAATCATTTCTACGATTTCTTGCACTTAATAAAACTATATTTAGTTTACAGTAGTAAATGAAAAAGATCAATTCTATACCATAAAGTCACAAATATTTATATGTACTGTCATATTTATTCTTTTATTTGATTCTAAATTATTATTATTATTATATGACTACTTCATATAATAAATCCAAAGTAAAAAACATACATTAAATTATAGATTTACATAACTCAATTCAATAATAGATATAAGAATAATTTACTTGTATTTCAAAATGCCATTTAAATTAATTAAGTTATGTACAAGAAAGTATAACTTAAATAAATTACAATTATTGGCACTAAACATTTTCAATGTCACTCAAATATATAAAACATTTTCGTTAGCTCATTGTAGAATCCGGTTGGTTAGATGTGGTCTGAAAAATGAAATAAAATAATTATATTACTATTATTCTATCAAAGTATTATGTTATACATAGTTTTCCTATGCAGGGCGAGGCAATACTATGTACATAGTATGGTAATAGTCCGCCTACCATAATGTGGGCTGTGCGATCAGGGTTTCTCAACTAAAAACGTACTGCTAAAAACGTAATCACGATATATAATTTTCTAACAGGGCCACTAATAAGAATTGGTTCACTTTCTTTAATTCTTCCTATTTAAAGAAAAGTACTTTTGGATACATACTCACTTTCAAGCAAACAATGGACTCTTAAATTACACTGAAAATTTTCACAATATATGTATATTGTAAAAATAGTGATTTATCTTACCCCATCGCCAAGCAATTTATTGGCCCATCGATATGTATCTTCAAATGCAGGAGGTGGTGTTGATCTACATTCTTCCGAATCTGTTTTTTCAGCCACATTATCACCGCGACCTAAACCATCAAAATGCGAGAATCGTTCGACAAGCGCCGCTGTTTCATTATCAATCACAGTTACAATCACCCAAAGAGGTTCTCCAAAATATGCTCCATCGGGCGTACATAGCCGCCATTTACTCTGATAAGTACCTGGAACAGCAGGTGAACGCATTTGGACGCGAACGACGCAGCTCTGACTAGCCTCCAAAGGTCGACCGTCGTGGAAAGACGGTTGACATAGCACCGCACCTAGCGGATCCCCGCCAGCACATCGAACATAACATCCAGCAGGCCACGAATCCACCCCATTATTACAGATGTTCCAAGTCTTTTCAAAACTATACCAATAAAATAAAGACATGCTAATAAATTCAGTGTACAAGCATCACCGATAAATCGATTTGTTTAGAAAAAATAGAACGTTATTGGTGGATGTCAAATTAGTGCGAAGTTATTTATGCAGTGACATGATATTTTATTCTCAATGACTATAAACTGTTTGTCTTTATCCCGAATGTTTATTATATTATGTGATATTGTCGCAACATGTATTATGTGTAGTGAAGATGTTAAAGCAACTCTTTGTAGCTTTTGATATTTCCTCATGTTGGAAATTAAGATATTGTGGAACCCTATTTGTAGAAAAATCTGTAGCTTAAGTGGTATTACAAAAATTTTATAAGATTTCCTCACATATACATCTGGTATATACAATGACGTGGTGCGTTGATCATTGATTGTAGCTTTAATGCAATTAACTGTTTTAGGAATTGGGGATTATCAAAGACATTTATATATTTTGCTATCCTCCTTACAGACATGAACAGTTCTAAAATTATATCTGAAACACCAGTCCTAAGTTTATCAAATACTAAATGATTTCTTTTACAACTTCCAGTAATGAAAATTGAGATACTAGAATTTTACTATACAATGTACCATAATGAAATGATGAGTCTGTCAATAAAGATATATTTATTCAGTAGTTTTTAGTAGTTTATACAAAAAAAAACTTTAAAAAACGAACATGCACTGTATTCAATGACACTGTGTAAAGTACTAATAGCTAATAGTATTTTGAAAACGTATTTACTTAGAATTGGGCTCAATACTATCTATTTCTGATAAATTTGACTTATAAGTGCCTTCAACATCAGCAACGTAATTTTTTAAAATCATTGACGGAAGTTTTCCGGAATTTTGCACATCCAAATAGGAACATATAGCAGCTTGCAGATTCCTAAAAACATGCAGTTTCAAATATTTCTACCATAAAATTGAAATTGATCGTAAAGGCATACATATTCTTATTATCAAAAAATTCTAAGCAATTACCAGCTATTCATATCTAGAAAAAATGCAGCTGTTGTATAATTAATTTGAGTTCCAAACATCCTTTGAAATTCTTTTATTAAGTCATCTCGGTCTCGAGTACCCATGCAATTAAACTGTTCAAGTAATGACTGCTCGACATCCATACTACAGTTTTGAAGGTTTGAGTTATCAGGATCCATGTATAAATATTTAGGTAAACAGTTTTCCTACAAAAAATATTGAAACAAATATATGAATTTTAATTACGCTAAATTGACTTTTCATTTTCATTATCAGACAATGTATGAATATAAAATGATAACTGATAAGAATAAATAAACATATTAAATGTCAATTAACCTCTCACCAATTAGTAAAAAAGTTGTTAACAATCACTAGAACGTTATAATTTTGCAAATTAGTTAGAGGGAAGAATGATTGCACTCGTACTCAACATTATTTTTTTTGTACAAAAAAATAGAAACGTAAATAGAAGTTTCCAACTGTCAATTGACCTACTAACCACTGGGCATTTGCTTCTTCTTCTAGTTTTGGTACTGGAATGAATCACGAAACTATTCTAAGATTTCACCAAAAGTTCTGCTTGACATTGCTGCCAAACAAAGTTTTTAAGGGTATTTGTCGAAGATCCGGATGAAATCCGGAACGGAATGAATTGCTGTATTGGTTATATCAGCGCCGTGACAGTGGAGAATAATTTCAAGGTTATTACGAAACTAGTTGTTATTTTAACTTTTTATCAGTAGGTTTTTTCAACCATAACAATTTTATAAAATTTATAGCCATCAACGTCAAGAACCCAAAAAATGAAAAGGTTTTAATGTGGTTTTCTGATTGGGTGTTTCAAACAGATTACAATAATTTTGCAAAGCACGCTTCATTTCTTGGGTACGCCGAGGAAACTAGCATACGTGTATTTGATGAGTTGTGTCAAATGCTAAATATACGTATATTTATTTTAATAACTACTTTTTAAGTGAATAATTGTAGTTCCGAAAGAAGCAGTTCAGATCCAAAATAAAGATGACGTAGATGAAGAAATAATTTCTTTTGTTAGAAACCGATGTCCATTATTTTGTACCTTAATCCTTTCTATTTTAAGTATACAGTAGAAGTTTTCTAAGTTAGAAACAATTTTAGTTAGAAACAATGTTAGAAGTTTTCTTTTACTGCTGTACAGCACACACCTTCGCTTCTCCATTTTACAAAAATACAACTATGCATTGCAGTATATCTTACGGATTCATTTCTAAAAGAATCACCTAATTTGATAATTATTTAATTTATTTACAGAGTTTGAGGTTAAAAGCAAAACAATATATAAATACGAGAAATTCGTACCGAATCTAAATGTTCGGGACAGAAATATCAAATTTCAATTCCGACAAATTATTCGAAACATCGGGAGGCAGCCTCAAAGTACTACTTCAAGTTTTGTGCTTTTCTTATCAATAACACTAGGGTGTGTTCAAATTTTCAAAAGGTTTTGTCTGGTTGAAAAAAACACTGATATCGCTTATATATGTCAAATATGAACGCTACAAAGACAATTATGACAGTTAAAACAAATGAACAATTTCAAACTATTGCTAGTAATTGATGAATTCTTAAATTTTTATTCACATTGTTTATGTAAATCAATTACAAATCAAAGTGGTCAAAGAATATTAAAAATATGTAAATATATATTTGCAATTTAGATTAGAAAATTATCAGATTAAAAAAATTTCAGCCACGATGAAAGTATATTTTGAAAATAAGTATGGTGACACTGGAATTGTCTCATTTGAACTACAATTTAAATATTATTCTTACAAGTGTGTAATTTGTAACTTAGATTATTCAGATTTAAATTATGTAGAGAACAATTAAATCAAATGCAATGTATAATACGAAATCAAAATTAACTAATTCATTAAATGAAAGTTAGTAATGCATATATAGCATGCGCATAATAGGGTGCAATGCGCGCGACACTAAACGTTCTGCATCCCAAGAAATTTACCCTCATTTCAAATCCGACTATGCGTAACAAATATAAAATAAAAAAGTTCAGTTGACTTATATTGTCGTAGGTGGTATTTTAATTTGACCGGTAAATTTCTGGCATTTAGGTGAGTAAAGTAATTTCCCCTATATTTGTAACAAATATCAAAAGCAACGCGACATTACAATTTGCATTAACTGTCACAAATTTTTTCAAGTCAGTTTTTTTGCCTTACCAATAAAAAATTAATAAAAAAAAATATATTTAAATGAATAATAATATCTACAACAATGTAAATATTTACGACATAGATAATGAATTAGTTCGTCCCGCAAAAAGACAAACTCCATATGAATTAAATGTTGAATTTAAATCGAAATTCCGAAAAGTTATGACAAATAGTAAAAAGACCGGTGTGCCGCAAATTGCAATTAAACGCAGGGATAATGATTCTCTTACAAAAAGTAATACTGAGGTAAAAATATTATAACCTGAATTTTTGAATTTGTTTAAATATTCTAATAAATATCAATTTCTCAACAACCTATATCATATTACAAAAGTATATATGGATAAAATCATGCTTTGAAGTCCAAGTTGTTTTACATATTCTATAAAATATTAATTCTTCAAGGAGAAAATCTTTTAATATACTACATGTAGTTTTACAGTTTTTATAAAATTATAGGTAGTTGTTTTAAATGGGAACTGGGACACAACATACAAAATTCCAAAAATTATTACAGAAATACATAATGTTAATTTAGATGAGTTAACATTAATGAAAAATATCTCTATGCAAAAACACTTGTTAGCGGATAGCGCAACGCCAAATTCTCAGGTTTTAGGATTCGTTGACCAAACACAGAAATCTTTAGGAGATTCAAATAATTCCATGGGAACTTCAAGCCCCATGAGTAATTCCGACAGCGGCATCGAAGCGGACTGTTCCGACGGCAACTTGTCATGGTTATTGAATTACAAAATCAACGAACTTCCGCCAGTACCAGGTATGTGCAAAGAAATTTTCTCTATGTATTTTCGCGAAAACAAACTTCTTGTTTATAAAATTGTTGACATATCGCACCTGTTTAGTCAATAAAGACCATGGAAATTTTGCAGTCGAGTTTCGTATTTTCCATTTAATAGTCGGTACACGGTTCCAAGCTAAACATTTCAACCACAGTAGAATTTAAAAAAAGTGTCTTTTGAGATAAATTCTTAAAAGTATTATATTATATTATTAAAAACGATTCTTATGCGGTTTTATATATAATTGAATTAACAATTATCTTAATTTTTGTGATGTGATTAACGGTGTTCTAGCATTAAATTAGAAAACCAAATTGTTATAGAGTAAAGTTCTTTAAAGTTTTTGACAATTAAAGTTATTTATAATAAAATAAATGTGAAATTATACAGGATGCGGCAATAATACGTGCGTCTCCCATAACTGAGGCTACATGGTAGATGAAAATTTGATTTTTGGTTTTGTTTTACGTGGAGAAGGTGGAGAATCATCAAATGATAAAGTGTGCCTGGTCCACACAACGGTATTGAAACTTCACCAGTGGCGGAATTTGTATGATAATTAGGCCCTTTATAGCTAAGCCTCTTTTTAGCTTACTTTTCCCTTCTATTTATCTCCTCCACTATCCTCCCCATTATCTTAATTCCTTTTCCTCTCTGCTCCATACACACCCTCCAGTTTCTTGCTTCCTCCCTTTCTTCCTCCGCCAATCACAACATTTCACATTCATTCACCTAGTATTCCCATGTTTCTCTATTCCTCCACATACCCTACAACATCTTTCGTTCTCTTTGCAATCATCCCCTTTTCTTTCATACCCCAAATATTATGGCCTCGAACCTACCACCTGTATTTCCTTATACTTTCTCTTATACTGACTTACCCTTATCTTCTATTTCCTCTCTTGCAATTCCTCATCCTTCATCGTTCTCTCCACTTCCATTCCACTAGCCCCATCTTCCTCATCATATCATACCATTCTCTCATCGACCACCTAGATCTTTCATAAACTTTCTTTCGTTCCTTCACCCATTTATTCCCTTTCTTCCTCTTTTCCATATCCTCCATAGCACACATATATACCTTCAACATAATTCTTTCCATCTCCCTGCCATCACCCTTCCTTCATATTTGACCATCTCCTGTAACCCCTTTCCCCAGCACTTATACAAATTAGTTTCCTGCAAATTCTTTTTAAGTATTTCATTGCCATCCTTTCTATCCCTTCCCGTTCCCTTACTGTATACTTTTCCTTACAATATTATACTTTCCACACATACTTCAAGAATTCAATTCTCAAACTCATTTTAATCGAATCTCCAAATTTAGTCTTCGACACGTTCCCTAATCTCTCTGCCACTATGCTTTCGCATACCAACACTTACGTCTTTTCCAAATTTACCTTCAACCCTCTTTTACACATATAATGTATTCATTCTTTCTATTGTCCCTTTCATTTCCTCTCCACTATCCGCCAAACACACAATATTATCCGCATAACCTAGTGAAATTTTGAACGAAGCTTTAAGATTTATCCTCTTCCTTAGCATTGACTTGGTGAAAATTTTGAGGGTTTGATAATATACTGTCAAATGCGCATCAGCTAAAAATATTTTCAGTTATTCAAAGTGTGTTGAAAAGGTATCGCATCGAAGAGTTCACTTTTTTAAACGGAACAACCTGTTATTTCGCCTTTTAACTAGCCTCCATTCATCTCTAGAATATAAAAGTAATTTGGCCAGCAGTTCCCGAGTTTCAATTGTTTTTCTTAAAATAATTGTAAATTACATAATTTAAATCAGTGGTTCTTAACCTTTTTAGAATCACGGAACACTTACAAGTTTGCAATATTTTTGCGGAACACCGTCGTAGAATAACAACAGTGTGCATATATCTTTTTACTTTTACAATTTATTTCAATCAACGTAGGAAACATCTTTAGGATAAAATTGATTAAGAACAGTTATAGAAGTTGTATTTTAAGCTGTCTTAAGTATATTCTATATAAATAATTTATATTTTCGAAAACGTATTTTCGGATATAGTTTAAAACAAAGTTTGCGAGTAACGTTACTCTCAAAACTTGATCATTTTGAGAGTAACATTCTGCTGAAAATATAATGCATTCTTTTTCCTCTTATAACTTTAACTTTGGCTAAAAATTTCAAAATTTTAGCGGAACGCTTTCCCTAAGCTCACGGAATACAAGTGTTCCGCGGAGCACCAGTTGAGAACCACTGGTCTAAATGAAACATGTTATTCCCGCCACGGAGGAGATTTTGTGAGGAAATCCTGTTGTAAAAATATTGTTTCATGCTTTTAAAGATGTGGACATTTAACTTACATTAATACATACAATTCAATACATACAATTAATACATACAATTAATACATACAATTCTTATTTAACTATAGGTTTTTATCATTAACTATATATATGCCGTCCGGAAATGTAATCTCCCCGTTCGTCTATGGCGAAAAATGGAGAAGTTTTAAATTAGTAAGGATCATATCTTTGAAACGATAAGAGTTAGACCCCTCATGTGTGGTATCATTTTAAATAGAATTTCGAGGGCTATCAAAATACATTAAAATATACAGGGTGTTACTAATAAGTTTAAAAAAAATGTTATTGCTCAAAATTAGTTCAGTATATTCAATTGCTCATACTGGTGCAATTGAGATCCCTTAGTCTTACATATCCAAGTTTCATTTTTCCAACTTTCATAGGAACCGAGATATTCAGGTCAGTAAACTTTTTCCAAGGTCCAAGATTACTACCAAGACTACGTGTGCGGTTTTTTTAAACCAACTTAAACCCTTAATAATGAAAGAAACTTTCGATACAAGAAATTGAAAAAAAAAATTACTGCGAAAATTTTCAAGAAAATGGAGCGCAAAATTTTCAAAAAAAAACAGCCTGTATGTTAAATTGTGATTTGAAAAAAAAATATTTCAAATAAAATTGAAGGGGCTTTAGATAACCTATAAAATAAAGTATATTCGGATCTCCAATTTTTTATATTTTTTGAGATTTATTGAAAAGTATTTTTAGACATTGAACGTGGCAACATCGCGTTCTGTACAAGACAGAGACATGGAACTTTCATTTCTTATTCAACGCATAAAACGCGGTACTATGTGTGCGCAAAATTTCAGCCTCCTAGTATAAAAACTGAATTTTTCTGAAACAAATGGCGTTTTTCCGCCATATTGAATTAAAAAATTATTTTTGCGAAACAATGGTGTACACCTGTGTACCAAATTTCAACTAAATCTGTCCAATAGGTTAGAAGCAATTCTTCACACATCCATAGGTACTTAAATACATACAAACACCGAAAAATAGCCTTTCTGTTAAATTTTTCACCAAGATAATAGTTTCGAATTTTTTTTCCTTATGACGCCGTCTTTGAATTTCTTTTGAAAGGATTACAGTGATATGAATACAAGAGACGTACTAAGATAAACTAGAAAAAATGGTCAAACATGAATCCTTTATCTTTCATATTATATGTACCTATTTACGTTTCATATGCGTATATGAAAGATAAAAATATAAAGCCCGTTCCACCAATCAGTATATGGGGAAATAAAAATAATTTTGCGGCATAATCTCCTGATTTTACCAATTTCTACTACTAATCTTATTTTTAAACCTTAAAGCGTTCCAACGTAGCGGTTTTATTATTTAAAATATGTAAATTACAATTTTTTAACAAGACTAATTTTAAAATCTTTTTAACAACTCTAAAATCGCTAAAAGGATTACTAACATATTTTAGAAATGAATGAAGAGTTGTTACGAGTTTTAAATAATATGGAAATAAACAGAATGTTCCATTAAAGAAAGTGAACTCTACGATGCGACATCTTTTTGAAACACTCTGTATATCTGGCATTTTTTTAGAAGATACGCATTAGAGCCCTATAACACTCTCTAAAATTTCCCTAAACTTTCCTAAATAAATTGCCTACTATCATACAGCCCAAGTTATGAGAGATCAACGTGTCACCCTGTAGAAGAAGCAGTGGTGTACGTAGGAAATTATTTATGGAGGGGATACTTTATGGGCAGATCTACTTTATGGGGGATACTTGTTTACTTTATGGGCAGATTTTCTTTAATTTGCAAAGACCAAACAGCCTAATTCCATTGAGGGTATGATAATAATGCAAGAATTTTAATGTCTTTTAGTTTGGGAAAGCGATTTATTCCCCCTTATTTCCATTCCTCTTGCACGCGTTTATCATAAGTAGTATGTACTTTTGACGTATGGACCCCAGTCGCTCTTCTCCTCTATGTTTAATTAAAACAAAAAAGAAACAATTCCAAATGTACAATTCCTTATTTTTCAGACTGTACATCTGAAGTCAGACTTGCACCATTGAAAACAATTTTTGCCAACGAAACATACAACATTCAATCGGACGCGCAAACGAAAACTAATAGTGTTTTGTGTACATCCGTGACCATTCCGCTGAACACATATAAAACCGATAAAGTTATTGAACCACAGGCATCATGTATTCAAGCCGATCACATTCAGAACGGATCAACGAACAATAAATATCCGGGATCCAAAAAGCCTCCATTCACTTACACGGAATTGATTGAGCACGCTTTAGTTGAAAAGGGAGAACTGACTGTCTCTGGCATTTATCAGTGGATATCGTAAGTTTTTTTGTAAAATGTTTTATCTTACATTATGTCGATTCCTTCAACGAAGACTGTAGTAACTCATTATTTAAAGTTTTAAGTTAATTGACTTAAAAGTTTAATTCTTGATAACAAAAATGAATTAAAAATAAATAATTTATTTGTACTTCCTTATTTTATTTTATTATTGCGACCGAGTTCGCCTATTTTAATCCCGGTCAGGCAAATTTTTTTGTTAGATCTGGTTAGGTGAACGTTTTACGTGTAATGTTTAGACGTAAAACGTTCATCTAACCAGATCTAACAAAAAAATTTCCTGAAGATGTCTAAATAAAAATAGACGAAACCGGTTGCAATAATGGGTGTAAGGTTTACACGTAAAATGTTCACCTAAACAGATCTAACAAAAAGTTTACCTGAAGATACCTTATTTAAAATAGGCAATAATAAAATAAAATAAGGCAGTATAAATAAATTATTTATTTTAAAATTACCCTTATTATGGATCAAGAAACATTGAAAAATTGTATTATTTGAATCTAATTCTATTAATATTTCTTCATATTAAATTGTAAACTATATACAATTTAATATTTATATTGGAAATTTCGAGTTGATGGTTACGCCTGATTATTTGAATGAGTGAAAAAAAATGTTTTGGAAATTTAAATGTGGGAGCGAGGATATGGGATAATGCGAGGATAATGAAAGAAAATGTGCAGAATTTATGGTAATGCAGAGGAAAGATGGGATCACCTGGCAACAGATTGTGAGAGTGTGGTATGGATAGAAAAGCAATAGCAAAGTATGGAAAATTAGAGTAATAATAATAAATAATAAATAACATTTATTGGCATAATTAAATTTCCTTTCAAAAACTTATATACACAACAAATTTTTACAAAAACTAATTCCATTTGAAACGAGTAAAAAAAACTAAAAATAAATGAAAAAACCCTCAGTGCAGTGAAGTGAAATGATATACTACCTTTTTTTCTTTTTCCTTTCTTTTCTTTTTTCCCTTTTTTGTACATACTTTTTTTCTCTATTACCCTTTCCCTTGTCCCTCCGATATATTTCTTATTTTTATTTACATATTATACACATCCTCCAGTTTGCGTCTTCCTTTTACTCCTCCGTCCATTTCTTTCACCAGTGTTCCCATGTTTACTCAATTCCTCCACATTCCGTACAACATCTTTCACTCTCTTTCAACCAAAATATATTCCTTCGTTCCATACTCCCAGACCTAAATCTTGCAATCAATCTCTTTTCCATTATACTTCTATTCGACCCCAAATATTCCGGCCTCGTTCCTACCACCTCTATTTCTTACTAGTGTAGCGGCTTACCCTTATTTTTCTCTCCTCTCTTGCATTTCCACATCCTTCATCGTTCTCTCCACTTCCACTTATGTATCTTCCATCAGCCTATCATACCATTCTCTCATCGACCACCCACATCGCTCATTCACTTTCTTTTGATCCTTCAACCATTTATTTCCCGTCACTCCCTTTTCCACTAGCATACATATATACCTTCCTCACCATTCTTTCTGTCTCCCCTGTCATCACGTTTCTTTAAAATTAGAGAGTATACTTAAATACATAGGAAGTAGGAATAAATGCGATGAGCTCGAAAAAAGTTATGAGATCGAAAGGGGGATTTTTAGTTAAGACGTGAGAGGTTTTTGAATCGCTTGCCGAGGATTTCCTTCGACCCTTCAAACTTTTTGAATAGGGTAGAGGGTATAGGAATAAGGGTCTGGCTTAATTATGAATTAAAATTTTGTTTATTTTTCCTATTGTTTTATGCGTTACCTTTTATATGTGCATATGTATTACTTTTCGTTATCTAAATTGAGTTGATTATCTAAATGACTTTAGAATGAGTTATTTATGAAATACGAAAATATTTATGAAATAATTTTAAAATTGAAGTAACTGCAATTTTTTACAATAATCTCTAGTGAACCTTTTTTCGTAAATTAGTATAATAATTTGAAAATATATGTGTTAATAATAGTTATATTGATATCGTCTAGTACACATTTAATCTGTTACAATAACAGATTTGTTCACATTAAGTAAAATTTAACGTTGTTTAATTAAACTCACATTGAACAAAAATTTACGTGAACTTTGTGCAGTTTAAATAAACTAACGTATGCTGTGTGTTTAATTTTCATGCATCGAGCTGATTTTATGTTACACACACTGTACTAAGAAATGGCGTATTTTACCGTTGTACGGTTAGTCAATAGAGAGAGCATTATGATGGAAGTTAGCCGGCATACCAATTTTCACAAAACAATTTATTATCCATCGGTATCGTGTACTTGTATAATACGAGTAGTTTATTGATATCGCCTAGTACGCATTTAATCTGTTACAATAACAATTTTGTTCACATTGAGTAAAATTCAACTTTATTCAAAATTTTCACTGCGTAATTTGAATGCGCAACTGAAAATAACTTTATTAAATTGCAATAGTCTCAGCCTACAAAACTCAAAATCTACAATATATGCTTCTCTAAATTTTCTTGTATCTACTATTGTTAAGCTGTTACGTGTGTTTGAATAATAAATCTAGTTGACCATGAAGACGTTTTAGCTTCTCCTTCAGATATTCGAGACCTTCAGATACTATTTCAAAAGGGGGTTCACGCCTGTGCACAACAAAATCTATCAAATAAGATAGGTATGATACAGGACCCATTTTTTTGCTGATATCTGATCTGAGATCTGATATTGTGAGTCTTGTAAACGCAATATTCACATTTAATTGTTAATTATTTGAATTAGTTTCATATTCACTTGTCATGTTGGTAAATGGCCGAGCAATTTTGATCGAGATTATTGCATCGCGAAAGGAAGTAGTGAAGTGCAGAACAGTAACTTTTTGTCTTCACAGAAAATGTACGACCATGAAAATAAATTACGTTTCTGTCAGAGGTCATTTTTCACAGATAGACATAAACTGACAAATAAAACTCAGTGAGAGATTGGTTGTGTTATTCAGGAACTAAAGGAAAACTTTTTTGTTTTGTTTGCAAAGTTATGGATTCAGACGATTCGGCACGGTTTACGAAAGACTGATTAAATGAGTGAAAAAACGTGCATATTTCGTTAAAAAGACATGAAGAAAGCACTTCGCATAGACAAGCAATAATTTCGCTATTAGTTCGCAAAAACAAGGATGCGCGGGTCGATTATCAACTTGTGAGCCAAATGGAGACCGAACAAAAATATTGGCGGAAAAATATTAGAATGAATTACTGCAGTTATAATTTTTTTTAGCACAACGAGGTCTTGCATTTCGGAGAAGTGATGAAATAGTTCGTTCACCTTGCAATGGAAATTATTTAAGCTTATTAGAATTAATAGCCAAATTTCACATTTTTTTTTGCCGAATAAATATACATATTCATGCAAATAAAGGGAAGGGGCATACGCCATACTTATCAAAAACAAAATGCAAAGAATTTATCCATCTAATTGAATCAAGCATATTAGATTATATTATTTGCGAAATTAAGAGATGCAAATACTATTCCGAACCTTTGGATTAGACTAACTGATTCTGATAGTGTGCTATGTCCTGCTATCTGGACTAATGAAAAGGTTTGTCAGATTCATCGATATGGAAGACTATACTGCTGAACAGCTCGGTCAAAGTTTACTAGATTTTTTAATTGTGAATGGTATTAATATCAAAGATTGTCGAAGGCAATGCTAGCAACATGAGCGAGAAATACAGCAGTTTACAAGCAAGACTTAACGAGGTAAATGAATACGCAGAATACATTCTCTGCTTCACAGATTCATTAAATTTCGTTGCTAAGTGTGCTCCAGAATGCTGTACAGAAGCATCCATTTTCTTCGATTTCGTTGAAAGCCTATATTCATTTTTTTCTGCTTCAACCTATCGATGGGGCATTTTCACGAAAGCATTAAAGGAAATTAGTTCAAAAATTTCAATTTTGAAAAGAATATCGGACACTTGGTGGTCTTAATGCGACGAAGGCGCTTTTATGTGGCTTTACCAGTATAAAACAAGCTTTGGATGATATATCTAATAACAAGGATCAAAAGGTAGAGTGTCGTAATCAAGCTTATTGAGTAGTTTTGAAAATGAATAAGTTAGAAACAGGAATAATGACTATTGCGTTGAACCAAATTCTAGAATGCTTGCAAAAGACTAACGCTTCGCTGCAATCGTTTGAACCTTAATACGAGATACGTTATTTATAAATCATTACAAGGGTAGTTCAAACAATGCAGCCCACAATTTCAGATATAGACGCAAAAGCCAAAATCCTAGCTGGCTTTGAAAAATATCAGCAATAATATCGGCAAATACAAAGTACGATCATTTCAGCGGTATCAAAAATCGGTAATAAAATCAAACATCTGAAAAACATTTTGAATATCCGGTGTTTATTGTGATAATTGATAATGTACTGTCTGCATTACCTGAACGCATGGAAGCATACCATGCAGTTACTAGTATATTTGTAATACTTCGGCAATTAAAATCATTAACGGCAGAAGGGATCTTGCAAAGAAGTCGAATTGTGCTTACACAGACGATGTGGAAGACAGTGTGAGCAACGAATTGATGCAGTTCACCGAGCTTCTCAAAACACATGTGGCTGCTGCTATTGACAGCAAAAAGCATGGGGTTTTGGAACTTCAATTTTATAAACTTTTAACGGAAAATTCGTTAGAATCGTGTTTCCCAAATGTAGAAATAGTGTACCGCACTAATTTGAGTTTGAAGATCAGCAACTGCAGCGGAGAACGTTTTTTTTTCAAGATTAAAGCGCATTAAAAATGAGTTTAGGACGTCTGAATGACCTCACTTTAATGAACATTGAAAATGATTTACTTAGAAATACTGATTTGACTAGTGTTAAAGCACGAAAGGTTTTTTTTTGTAAATGTGGTGTTTTATTTTATATCTTAAACGTTAATACCTAAAGCAAACCAATGGCATCTTCTTTACATTTGCTACGGGCCCCGCACTGACATAAAATGAAGTAGCAGAGGGTCGTAGAAGAAAAGTATGAGAAGCCGAGTATAGCGAGAAAGAAAAAACAACACGCCCAAAAATGAAGTTTTCAAAGAATTGGTTGCAGCTTGACTGCCTAATAACATTTATTATGATTTGACAGATTTATCAAAACCGAGTGCTTCGAGATCGAAGCTTAACATCGTTCCACAACGAGAATGTATGGATAGGATAATCGGAAGACGAATGAGAATAAGTTTATTTAGCGTTACACAAATAATTTTCAATGAATTCCATATTTTAAGAGTAGAATTACGACATTGTTTTAATTTATATTTTACTGTATGAGTAAATGCATTAATTCACTTCGAGTGCAGCAATTCGGAAAATTGCCCGAGTGTCACGTTATGAAATCGATCGATTAATTGAGAATATGTTTTGAAGCACAATTTAAACAATGCATTCAATTGGTGATGATTACATAATGCGTAACACTTTTGTGTCCTAAAAATGTACACCGTTTTTAAAGATGGACTTAAACAAAGATAGCTTGCAAAATGCAAGCTATTATTTATGCTATTTTGTTACCTATCTTATTATTGACTCCGTTGGATGATATATATTTATTACACATATGAAATATAATAACCTTTGAGCATTAAAAATATGTTACTTTGCGATATCAAATATTTTAAACTAATACAATGTTTCAATCGTATTATACAAGGGTATTTCTTTATTAAAGGGGTCAAAGAGTTACTTTATTAATGTGAGCTTAATGTGCTCAATATAAACGTAAATACATTAACCAAGAAATATAGTCAGATGCTTTTTTGGAGTTATCTCGGAGTATAAGTACCGTGGTTCTTATCCTCCATGCAACCCCACCGATCTGAAACCATATAATAAATTGGTTTCATTGAATATTTTTTAGAGATATCTTGGAGTATAGGAACCGTGGTTCTCATCCTCCAAATATCCCCCGTTAGTATGAATGAATCAACAAGCAACAATATATAACATGTTGAATTATGTGATGACCTAGGAACAGTTTCCTGATGATTTATAATGGACATCCACCAATTTAAATGAGTATTGATTAACAAAATAATATTTCAACCTAATAAATAAAAACAATATATGAACAGCAAATATTTTGGAGTCTGCAGATTTGATGAATCTGTATTCTCCAGACATTACCACATTTATGTAGTTAAACAATAGCTATGCTGAATGTTAATTTATCTGTCAGCAACGTTTTGCAAAGGTTTATTAAGCGGATAAACAATTTAACCAAATGTTATAAATAAAATACTAAAAACTTCCAAATTATTTAAACATATGAGTTCTATTGAAAACTTTTACCGTCCACTATATATGTATTGCGCCATTTTCATTTTCTTCAATATCCATAATTCTGTTTAAATCCCAACCCATTTGAATATATGTATATATTTGAGCGGCGGTAAATCAGGGTTGGCCGCAACTTTTGTTTGCATGGTTTCTAGCGATTATAATATAAGCCCCTACCCTCTTCAATCAATCTCATCCTTTCATACAACCTATGAACGCATTTGATTGCTTCGTGATATCGAAGGGGGTTCGTATTATGCGGTGCTTGGCACGTCCATTCTATACGTCTTTTACTGACGCCCCAATACACATGCACGTGGCTTCGTTTACGTGTCCATTGTTCTACCTCAAAGTTCTCATAACACATAGTGGTATAATTACAAATGTTGATGGTAAAATAAAATCATTTGAAATGAAAACATTTGCTAAAAAGTCTATCACGTAAAAGAAATGTAAAGAACATAATGAACTTAATAACTCGAAAAACTCGGAAAACTAGATCCTCACATCCTCATCGGAGAATTAGTCCCCGACCCAGTCCTATTGATTTTGAGGCGAATCTGGTAACCACTACACCAATGAAATTTAATTCAAGTTACTTAATGCGTTATATACGAGAGATACTGTTAAAATTTGGGGATGTGGCAACACTGTACTTAAGCGATTATTAACCTATAAAGCGTCATGAAGTTTGATCTGTCACTTGTCAAACAAAAGTGGCAGATTGTAAATACGTCAAACCGTTTCGTTACTGCAAATTTTCAAAATTATTTAGAATTCACTAAAACTGGATTTAAATAGAAAACATTTTCGAGCAATGATTTTATTTTATTTTCGTTTAAAAAAAAGTGAAAAGGAGTGCATCGAAGATTTGAAAATTGCCTTTGGTGAAGAGGCACCTTCAAGGACAACTGTCTTTCGATGGTACCAAGAGTTTAAATTTGGCCGCAGTTATATAGTAATGAATTTCGTGAATGTCGACCAATGACATCGAAAACTGCTGAAAACATTGATGTTGTATGAAATATGATAATATCAGATCGTCATGTTACGTATAGAGAAATTGAGTCACACTTAGGCTTGGATATGAAAAAAATTAATGAAATTTTACATCATCACTTAGGTGTTAAAAAATATGTTCCCGTTGGATCCCCCATTACTAGTGGTGACGAAAGTTGGATCTATGCTTATGAACCAAAAACAAAACAGCAGTCAACTGTTTGGGTGTTTGAAGATAAAATCAAACCCACAAAATTCATCCGATGCCGCAGTGTTTCTAAGAAAATAGTTGCTTATTTTATCTCATCAAAAACTGGGCATGTCGCTACTATTCACTTGAAGAAAGTAGAACTGTTAATGCAGAATGGTATACATCTAATTGTTTACAAGTTATCACTGAATTGCGAAAAACAAATAGGACGCAACGCACCATGACAATACCAGTTCCCATACTGCGCAGCAAACACTAAACTATTTGAGCAGTCACAAGGTAGAATTTTTGTCTCATCCTGCATATAGTACTGATTTAAGTCCTAAAGACTGCTTTACTTTCCCGAAAATAAAAAATCGACTACGTGGCAAATGATTTTCATCTTGAAATGAGATTTCAAGTGTACCATCTTCTGAGTGGAAAAAATGCTTTGATGATTGGTTTATTCGCATGAAAAAATGTATACAGTGTAAAGGGGACTATTTTCAAAAGCAATAAAGTATTATTTTATTTCTAGATGTTTTTGTCTTCTTCTATCCCGAAATTTTACCAGCAGCAGTAGTTCATGTATGCCAGGTTGCAACCTACTGTTGATAAATATATTATCTTTCGAACAAGTGCATCATTTTTACTTGTGGTCTCCTTCTTCGCCTTTTACGAGTATAATGTTTTCACACATTACATATTTCACTTCTTCGCTCCAAGATAGTTGAAATATATTTCATTTTCTATGTTGTGCTGGTTTCGGGCGCCATATTTTTAAAGACAATTTTTCTTCTGGTATTCCTCTCAATTAAGACATCTACATTCAACGTCTTAAGTCATAATACACATTGTCACTCTCATCTTTTCTTTAACCATCTTATTTCTAATCTTATCTGTTCTTTTGACACCACAGCTGCGTATCGAGAATGGCCAAATGTTGCTGCCCTGTCTATTTTACCAACCATACTTACACACTCCCTTTATCAGAGAGACTGATTCTCATCTACCAAGCGCGTCTCCGCGTCATTGCGGATGATGTGTGCCATGCGTCTAATCATTTTGCATTTGGCCAAATTTTTGCTTTCAAACTACCTTCTGGCTCAAAATAGCTTTCGCCAATCTAGAAAAATCGTCCCAATTTTGCCTGGGCCAATACAGTCTGGTCAAAAATCGCTTTTCAGATGAACTTCTAACGCCCATCCTCCGGTATTCCAGAATTAGCAGGTAAAGATAGTGTCAGGTATTAACCAATGTGTTCATCTGTCTTTCAGTGATCTGTCCCATTCCCTTTGCCATCTTTCCGATGATTGCGAGCATTCATGAAGTAGACGTTTCTTAATGTACCACACGAGATACTATCCTGTACGCACACGTGATGCTCAGCAAATACTTTTACGTTTGACAACGCTTCACTGATGCTCCATCTTCTATCATTAGATCAACTCCATTGTCGTTGTCATATCTTCCCCAAATATTCTTAAAACATATTCCGTATCTTGCTTATCCATTCTTCTATAAAAGTCTCCTAATGGAGGCAGTTCCTTTCTTCTACTTCTTTGGTCGATAAGGTTTGCCACATTATTAAAAAAAACTTGATAATCGATTTATGATTTGTCTGTGGGTGCACAAGTAGCAATAACAGCGAGATATGTATATCCTTTACTTTATAGGTCAACTTGGATTAAATGTTCATTGAAATATTTCCTTTGTTGCACGACATTCTTTGTTAATTCCAATGTAAAGGCAAATATGATCGTGCATCTATTCTACACCCCTGTATTTAATTTAGTAATTAAATTACGTTGGTGTATTTTCTTCAAGATTTCAGACTTTTGTAGAAATGTTTTGAGTATTTCAAATTCCAAACATCATATGCCTATTTCATATTATGTCAGCTTTAAGTGAGTCCGTCATAATTCCGATGATTTTTGTTTGCATTTTAAAATTTCCTAAGCTATGGGCGCAAACTCAACGCCTCAAACATCAACCTAGAGAGCCAGAGATTTTCTATCGGGTTCTCCTTCCTTACTTGGAGTGTTCTAGCTATTTAAAGCACTGGAAATTGGTCTTTAACACTCTTCGCTACTTAACTCATTGAATGCCAATTATTGGCCAGAGGCGGTGCGATATAATGCACCCGTAACGTGGAGGTACGATTTGCTGGCATAGCTTACAAAAATACAGTGAGCGTTTCCCAAGGTTTTATTGTTGTGCGGTTACCGAGCTTCCACATATTAAATTTTTCCCCACACGGGAGAAAATATACTTAAAGTTTGCTCTTTCGCATGTTTATTTTTTTTTTGTCCCTGATAAGTGGAATATGATTACTGTGCGTTATGTAATCTAGAAATAGCGTTACTGTCTTCGAATTTACTTCTTAATGTCTTCGAATTTACTTCGAAATCATCGAATGTGCAAACTTTCATAGTTCTAATCTAATTTTAAATTTATTAATGCAAAAGTATGAATTATTTATTTGGAGTTCTTAAAAAAAGTTAAATAGAATTCGATTTAATCAAATCAAACCTGTGCGTTTTTATAATTTTTACTTTTAAATTTTCACAAAATCTTTTATTTACAACTTTTTGTTGGTCATCTTTCTAATATTCTCTATGTACATAGTGCGTATAGAAATTTGAAAGAAATTGAATTCATAAAAATGTATGTTTCGAGTGTTTAATTGGCAAACACGGTTTAGAACTCCAGAAACTGAAAAATGTTTTTTTCAAAAAATTTCTGGGTTTGTCTGTATGCTCAAATCGATTAACTCAATCGCTATTGAGTAGACTTTAATAAAATGTGGTATACGAGCGTATGAAAGTTCCTCAAAACTCCATATAGGTGACTCAAACTCAATATATAAAACTGCGTTTATCTGATTTAAATATTTGTAATAGGTCCGAGGTTCCTACATCTAAGGTGAAACTTGTTTTTGCTATATTTCTGAAATCATTCTAGATCGAAGATTCGAAGAATACTTTTATTTGCATTTAAAGTAAAATGAATGTTTGATTATGTACGTCAGCGTAATTAAAAGGAGTAGGATGTGGGCAAAGGGTATGAAGACAATGATGTTTGACGCAATTGACTCTAAAATTTTGGGAAAAAAATCAATATTACCATTATTATTATCGGTGATTTTTACATATGATTTCTTAACTATTCATAAAATGTGACTAAAGCAGAATCCAAAATAGTGTAAAGTTGAACACGCCTATAAACGAGCCTATAGTCATAAAATTTCAAATAATTTAATAGCGATTTTTGTGACTTGGGTATTAAATATTATTTTTAATTGGCGGTGTTTGTCGGATTTCAACTTTACACTATTTTGGATTCCTGGTATAAGTAGTACAACAATCATCAAAAGCTGCCGTCAATTTTTTTGTAATGGATTGGCAATGGAAGTAATTGAGTGATATGCTGGCGCGTGGAAGTTTTGAGCTCCTTATTGGATTGTTTTGAAACAAGATTGAGAGCTCTATATGAAAGTTTAAGAGCTGATGCTGGCAAAATACCATTTTAAAAAACGTGGAAGTTGTCAAGGATGGCAGGTCTTAGATATGTCTTCAACGATCAATATTATTAAAATAATATATTTATATTAAATTTACATTAAAATCAGAAGGTATAGATTTAAAAATTGGGAAATTTTACTACAGAGGAAATGGAAATTAAAAAAAAAAGGATGTGTAATGTCACCATTGATATTTAATGTATATTCGGAGAAAATATTTAATGAGGCGATTGCTGATATAGAAAATTGAATCAAAATCAATGGCGTTACATGTATCATTCTTCGATATAATGTATTAAAGTGAATCACGTATTAAAGGCTGATAGTACAGAGGACTTTTAAACTATTCTCGACATAGATTGCAATTAATATAGATTAAACATTTGATTGGAGCCGAAGCAACGCTTAAAAACTGAAACGCTTTTGAAATGTGGATATATCGACGCATATTAAAAATTAAGTTAAATGTAATGGAATGGGCTATGAATATAGAAGTATTAAGAAGCATGCAAAAAGAAGCAGAACTGGTGAAGACCATAAAAATAAGGAAATTGGAATACGTAAGACATGTAATGAGACATCCAAAGACAAACGAAATTTTTCATCTGATATTCCAAAAAAATAGAAGGCATAAGAAGAACATCTTTGTTGAATAATCTCAATGAGTTGGAGTAACAACAGCAGCGCCTTTTCCAAACAGTTATGATAGTCACCATGATTGGCAACGTTCGGAAACGGATAAGGTATCTAAAAGAAGAAGAAAACATAACTCGTCAGAAAACATATCTCAAGTATGTCATAACTGGGATTCAAATGTAATTCAGAAAACACCTTATGACAATGTAGCCAACATGGGCTACAATATGAAGCAAAGCATCATCAAACAAAAAAATGCAATATTCCTTGCACTGGACATTCTTTGGACAAATTTGGTAGGTCATTCATTTGTTCATTGTTGCCTTGCAGACAAACGGCTTATTGTACTTTCCATGATATTTTAGTCACTCCAGGCCAATATACCTGTCTTGTATCAGTATCAATATTTCCTGATGAGCGTTTTTACACTAATTGAGATTTAACTTTCGTTACTCCAAATAGGTCTCTCCTTCTGGACGCCAATGCATCATACTCACATAAGATATGTTGAGTTATCTCGCTTTCCTCCAGACACAGCCTATACGCTAAGTCAGCAGTGCGTAAGCCAAGTTTTTTCATAATTATCCTCAGTGGCGGATTAACACAATTGAGGGCCCTACGCACTATTAACATTATATCCCCCACCCTATTTTTAGGCATACTTTTCCTGAATACTATTTAAATTTTAAAAAATGATAACTTTAACAAAATGAACTTCAAAGCACTTGTATTCAAAAGCGAGTTGTGGGTATTTTTGTTCATCATTGAAATATATATGCATAGTGTTCTCATATCATTATAAATACAAAACCAATTTTTATTTATTCTAATTTCAAAAGAAATTTAATAATTTATTTAATTTTTACGTTTTCTGAAAAATTCACAGAAAATTCGGTGGTAGGGCCATGTAAATGGGAAAATGAATGTGAAAAGCGTAGAATATAGTGTTCCAGCGTAAATAGAATTAATACATTCAGAGGTTAGCCAATAATTAGCTCGCATAATAATTCAGACAGCATTTGAGACTAATTTTATAGGAATCAAGTACCATTTTATAGGAATCACTTTATATATATTCACGTATAAATATATGAATATTTACAAGTTCAATCTCAACTACGTTTCGATATGAATTCATCTTCAGTACAATAATAAACTAAAAATTCAATACAGCTATTATGAACAATTTGTATTATATTAACGTATAAATATATGTATATTTATATGTTCAATCTGAACTACGTTTCGATATGTTTAAAATGGCCAGTCCTACTTCTTAATTTTCACACCTAAAACTTGTTCGAGTTGTTCCGCTATAGCATCAGTTGTCGATAACCCTCAACAATAACCAAACTGATTTTTGTTAAATAACTTATTCATTTCCATGTGTTCAATAAGTTGCTTTGATAACAGTTTAAAAGATTTTTGCTTTCATAGGTATTATAGATATGGGTCTATAGGTGTTTAAATTCTTAAAGTCGCCTTTCTTAAATATTGGAATCACCCTGGAGAACTTTTACGGATCTGGGAAAAATTCCTTCATTGAGACATTTATTTATTATTTTGGTCAATGGGATTAAGATCACATTTAGTACATTTTTTAAAACCCTACAATTAACCCATATATATCTTTACTGGTTGTATTACGTAGATTATTTATAATGATATTACGAACAACATTATAGGTAACATGCTTAATATTAGACTGGACCTCACTATAAAAAGGCCCTAACCCCAACCCCCTGTTAACTATTGCCGTATTAAAGTTCGCACTATTGTCAGGATTTTTGTCGTTAATGCTGTTATTTATGGAAGAAGCAATTTTATGCATAAAAAATGCGAAATATATAAATGCACTTCAATTTAAATAGAATGCATTTGCTATATGGAACTATACTTTGGCTACTTTCCACTATAAATTAGATACTTTGCACTTTGTACAACCTAAACTTTTAATTTGAATACTTTGCACTATAAATTTGATACATTCCACTATAAATTTGATAATTTGCACAACCTAAACTTTAATTTGAATACTTTGCACTATAAATTTCTAAGTTATCAAGGGAAATAAAAAAAAATTGATACAAATACAATTTTATTTGAAAAAAAAATTTGTTTGGTGTGGACTTGCATAAATGAACTTTAATTAATGATAACAACTTAAAATTTAATTAATGGTAACAACTTAAACAAAACTATTATATTTTGACCACTGATATCCTTCTGTCCAATTCACATCATGTTTTTCTTCAATTTTTTTAAATAATTCACTAACTACGTTGAAGGTGTCATCTTTGGGACCTAAATGCAGACCTTCAATATCAATTCTAATTTCATCCTTGTTTTTAATGCTACGCAGTTTGCCATCAACATTTTTGACTACATGGAAATGGCACATTAACCGTCGGAAAGAAAGTCCAAGAACAGCTTTGAAGCCATTAGTTATTGCGCTGTGGCATCAGCTAGTAAAAGTTTAGGATTCCACTCAGTTCCATTTATTTTATAAGATGTCTCTTTCACACAATTAAAAATGAATGCAAAATCTGCCTCAGGTTCATTGTTGCATACTGCAATGGCGAATGGATGAAATACCTGGTTCTTGAGTACAGGATACCCCCGCCAAATCAATTTATACGTCGCATCTGCCTTCACTTTTAATTGTTAGTTAAAGTAATCGCTTTGTTGAGATCACAATTTTCAAATCTTGTTTCTCCTCATCGTCAATTATAACATTAACACCTAAAACAAATGGCTTATCTTCTTCAACTGGAACATCCATCCTGGCATGGCACCAATTCAATAAATCATTCACAGATGTAGTTGGTGGTCAAAATTTTTCATGTAGAAGTTTCGCTAGATAATTTTTAAGTTTTAATTTTTTAGGTTCTTTCAAACTGCGATTTTGGAAAGCAACAATTATTGCATTTGGTTTTCTGATTCCTCATCACTGCTGGCACACAATTTCTCTTTCTTCCATGGATAGGCCTCTATTTCCCTCCACGTGATTATTGTGCTCATTCTACGTTTGATATAATGAAACAACAGAACTTTATGAATGAAACAACAAATATAGTCCTGCAGGACATTCATTGTTCCAATATTCTCCAGCTGTACAGCGATAAGTAATTTTGTATCCGGCTGAGCAGTTGTAATTTTCTTCCAGGTTTTCAAATTATTTATATAATTTGTTGCTAATTCGGCTGTTTCAAATTCGTTGGA
The DNA here is from genome assembly GCA_009867245.2 of Adranes taylori. Taxonomy (NCBI): domain Eukaryota; kingdom Metazoa; phylum Arthropoda; class Insecta; order Coleoptera; family Staphylinidae; genus Adranes; species Adranes taylori. The sequence continues at coordinate 25,412 of WYDF02267796.1, forward strand.
TTTAACCCAGATTCGTTGTTCTTGCTTGCTTTTTTTGGGGACCGTTTCTGGGACATCCTGTTTACTTGAATTATATTTTATAGTAAATTCACTCAAAGTGCTCATCTTGACTTGAGTTCTGAAAAGAAGTTTGAAAAATTTCTATCTATAATAACTTACAACCTTTAAAATGTTCAGTTAACTAACTAATAAATAATTAATATAAATTTAGTCATGGTCACTGGCAGTCACTGGTTAGATTATAAAGGTTAGGTTATCTTTTTCTTCTTCTTTATGATTTAGTATTCCCAAAGTGGAAAGTGTGAAGTTTGTGAGCAGTATGTTTTGTTGGATGTTTGTCGTCATTTTACTTAACACACCTTTGTGGTCTGAGAGACATGGATCTATAACACTGCTATAGGATCAACTGAGAGACAGGGATCTATTAAATTTAAGAAATGGACAAAATATTGTTGACGGAACTACTTTTATGATTTTTGTTTGCAAACCAGTGTACTTTTTTATTTTGCTTAATCAATTTTAATAATTTGTTTTCGCATGATAATATTTTTAAGTAATTTGCTTCAAACTGATAAATTTGTAGTAGTCTAGGTTGCCATATGTTTGATCCGCCAAGTGTTTATCCTCAGAGATACGTGTCCTGTTAAAACCCGGGTATCAGTTTGATATAATTCCAGCCAAGTTTCAACAAATCTAAGGTTGTCATCTTACATGGCTTCTCTATAAAGCACCTACTATGTTTATTTCCTGCTGATTTTGCGCAGCAGTCTATGTGCTTTTGAATGGATGCCTTCTTTGCTAATGGATCTGCTATTTCGTTGTCTACAATAGCCCTCTGCATATATCGGTGTAACTGAGTTGATCATAGCCAGTTTGCACACAGTGCATTGATGCATTCGTTCATCCTCCAGGCACATTTCTAGCGTTGCTAATTTCTCCTGACTATCGCTTACTATAAAAATCCGTTCCTTTTTATGTTTTCTTGTGCACAATGGAGAATTGCACATGTTTTGGCCTAAAAGACTATAGGAAATCTGCCTAAAAGGTAGGACACTTTGCATATCCATCGTTCTCCGTACACTCCTACTCCTGTATTTCCAGGCGCCCTTCAACTGTTTGTGAACCAGATGGGAAGAGATTCTGGAAAAATTGGAAGGTCTTCTCTTCACAAACCTGAGCCTATCAGGCCTCATACTTTCTGTATATATTGTAGACTGGACATATACAGTCCGATTTCATTTCAAGTATTTCATCCCCTTCAATTTTAGCGTCTTTGTCAAATACGGTCTATTAATTTTTAGCCGATGGGGTACGGCTTTTGTCCCTGCTTGTATGATCAATTCTAATGGCGGAAGATCTAGCAACACTTTAAATGCCGCAGTTTGGGTCGTTCTCATAGCCCCGATTATACCAAGCTTGGAGTGATTGTATCCTTGGTACAGATTTTTATCTTTTGTTTTCGTTCTCAAAGAATTGAGCAAGGCTAAAACTCTATCTGAATCCCAAGTGAAAAATCTTAAATATTTAAGTGTTCAAAAGTCAAAAGATAAAATTTACATTTCCTTACATAAATATTTCTAATTCTAATGATCTCAAAAACATGTTTGTATTTATTATTTGATAATATACTCCCTCTAAACAAATTGCAATGTGTACATGGGTGAAATATTTTATTAAACCAATTATTTTAACAGCACCTGTCCCAATATGATCAACGATTAGTAATGTTCCTGAACAATTTCACGCGCCATTGCGTCCATTACGAATTCATGCATGATATGCATTGTGCTGACATACGTATTCCCACATTGAAAATAATACGGTAATTATCCCAAATATTTATAGCAAAACATTTGACTGACGTTTATTTCATCAGAGGGTGGCCAATTTACATGGTGGATAATTTATTTTAAGAAAATTAGGTCCCGTTTTAGAATGTGATTTAATAAAACATTTCTATTTATTTGAAACAAAATTAACATATATAGCTAGCTAATAATCGGTACAAAGTATAATACAATAGTAAATGCCAAACTGTAAGGTTACCTAGAGGGTAGGTATGCCAGGATTACAACAATATTGTAATGCCTGATAGGATTAAGTCACATAAAAAAATCTTTTGTAAAATCTGTACAACTCATTAACATGTTGACTCATTAACACTCTGTTTTGGTTCTTTCCTGTACAAGCTTACATGTCCTGATGTCGTGATGCTGGTTGCTTCTTGCTTTGCTAGCTCTGCTTGATACGTTTCGCTCCAACCGCCTTCTATACACCGTAGCGTGGAGCTGCCAGACGAAACACGAGGTCTGACGCTAGCTTGACCGCGCACTGCGCTGTGTGAGTGTTCAACCTTTTGTCTTAAGAGTCCCATTCCTTCATCTGATGGAAAGAGCCTCCGTCGTATCATGCAACCTTTTCAATTGCTCCGAATTTTCTTGATCTATTTGTGGAAGATCTAGTATCTTACCGACATATACGGCTAATATTAACTTATGATTCTCATAACGTCTTTTTAAAATTTGCCAACACGTCTCATAATTATTTTCCGTTATTGGCATATGTTGGATTAATCTTCTAGATTCATCAGCAAGATACGTGGTTAAATATTTCATCTTCTCTATATACCCCAGAGACAAGTATCACATGAGTGATTCTCTTGAACGCCGCCCAGTTTTCATATTTCCCGTCACATCTTGGAAATCGTTAACTTTGGCAACGTTGTTTTCCTGTTTGATCGGTTTGAACTGTTTTCCTCTTATCCTTCCCTCCAATCTTCTATTCAACTCTTCTAATTTTTGTTGTACTCCCACCCTCAGATTATTTAACTCTTCTTTAATCTTCATATTTCCTTCCGACACTCCTGCGTTTTTTGCTTGTAATTCCGCAGTCTAGTAATCCTTGTACAATTCTTCAAACTCATGGTTCTGCGTGGCTAGAAATGTCTTTCCAATATCGCTTTTCACAGTTCTTTCTATGTCCTCAACTTCTTCATGAAATATCTGAACTTCCTTCTCGGCTTCTTTCTTCAATTTTTCATTCGCCTTTTTCGCAGGTGTTCTTCTAGGCGGTCTATATACTCCATCGTTTCATCATAACTTGCCATCGCGCCCATGAACATTGCTGTGCTTTAGCCTGCTTTTCTGAGTTCTGCCTCATTCGCTATGATAATTTTATACATTTCTTCCACATCCTGTTTCTTTTCCTTTCTATGTACTGATCGGTATCTTGATAATGAATCCTTCTTCATATTTACCACTATCTGCTTAAATTCATTGCCCGCTTTTTGTTCCGACACGTAATCAGTCGTACACTAATAAATGAATAGTTTGGAGTTGTGAAGTCCAAATACCCTTGTGTATATACCTGACACTTAGTCAGTCGTACACTGCTTTGACTTTGTAAACCTTTAAAATATTTAATACATATGTACCTATACGTAATCAGTCGTACACTAATTTAAATGAGTATTTTAGAGTTGTAAATTCTAAAAACCCTTCTACCTGTACCTGACGCGTAGTCAGTCGTACACTATATAGTTTGACTTTATAAACCTTTAAATGTTTTTAAAAATATGTATCCGATAGGTAACATAGGGCTGCATTTTTTTTGGCATGTTTTTTAAGTTTTGAAGATTGATTCCTATGTATGTTTGTGCGCTGAATCCAAAAATGTCCTTAGTTTCTTTCCATCGCGCCAGATTTTTTTGCCAATTGCCAAGATGTGTTATATATCGAAAAAAAATCACAAATATGACATATTTTAATGCACAGGAAATGCTGCCATCTGTCTGTTTATGATGAAAACAAATCGTTGACATGATAAACCGGCAGGTGGCTGCACTTTCGTCATTAAATGTGTTGTACATCTCAGCTGGCCGTCAATGTTGACGCAACCGTTGGTACGTATCCTCTGCGATCAAAAGTCTTTTTTGTTGGCGGATATACGCTAAAAAGCAAACATATAATGTTCGAAATTGTGTCAAGAGGCTATAAAAAGTCTGCCGATTCCCTTTGTTACATTTGTGGTGAGTTAATGGTGTCAAGACAAAACAGACATATCGTTCCTGCGGCAAGTGTATCTCGCGTATTTCGGTGTAAAAGTAGGAGATTTAGATAAAACTTGAGCACCCCACTATGTTTGCTATACGTGTGTTGAAGGACTGAGACGGTGGTCAAAAAGTAAACAACACTGTTTCAGATTTGGCGTTCCGATAGTCTGCCGAGAGCCACAAAATCATAGTGATGATTGTTACTTTTGTTCAACCGGTGTTCACGGTTTCAATGTAAAGAATAAAAAGAAGATCGTCTATCCTAAATCTGCCATCGGATTTACGTCCTGTCCTTCATGGTCCAGATGTACCAGTGCCTATGAAAGCAGAACATTTAGCTGAGGTAGATGGTTCCGACATTTAATCAAATGAAGAATCCGAACATAACGAAGTGGAGTAAGAACCTGAAAATTCTGCTCCACAACCATTTACCCCACCTGAACTGAACGATTTGATTCGCGACTTACATCTGACCAAAGAGGCTTCAGAATTCCTTGGTTCACGGCTTAAAGATAAGAATTTGCTCACAGCTGAATTTTCGTTTTCCTGGTTCAGGTACAGAGAAAAACATTTTATTCCAATACTTTTCGGAAGACGAAGGCTTAGTATTCTGCAATGATATGTGTGGGCAGTTTAAGACATTCAACATTCCTTATGAAAGCACTGATTGGAAGGTATTCATCGATTCGTCAAAACGAAGCCGTAAAGTTGTCCTGCTTCACAATGCGTCAATACCCATAAGGCATTCTGTACACTTATAAGAACGGTACGTAATTTACAATTTGTTCTCCAGAAAATTAAGTATGACGATCATAAGTGGATCATGTGTCGTGGTCTCAAAGTAATATCGAAGATTCTTGGACAACAAGGGTACACAAAGTTTCCTTGTTTTTTATGTGAGTGGGATAGCAGAGATCGGGAAAATCATTGGAAACAGAAAGATTGGCCACAACGAGCGTTATTGGAACGTGGAGTAAAAAATGTATTCGTTCCAAAAACCTCTCATCGAATCGACGAAAGTTTTCCTTCCACCTCTAGATATTAAATTAGGCTTGATGAAGCAATTTGTGAAAGCCTTACCAAAAGATGGTAAATGTTTCCAGTACATTTGTAACAAATTTCCAGCCTTGACAACCGCAAAACTAAAAGACGGTGTCTTTACAGGTCCGGACATTAGAAAACTTTGCAAAGATGGAAATATTGAAAAAGAAATGGAAGTTGCTGAAAATAATCCTGGGTCGCCTTTAAAGACGTAGTACCCAAGTTTCTCGGCAACAAGAAGGATCCGAATTTCAAGTCTATCGTTGAGACTATGCTGCAGAAGTACCAAGATTTAGGCTATTCCATGAGTTTGAAGGTTCATTTCCTACATTCACATTTGGATTACTTTCCTTAGAATCTGGTTGTTGTTAGTGAAGAGATGGGTGAAAGATTCCATCGGGACATCAAAGAAATGGAAAAGCGTTATCAAGGAAGATGGAATATTACAATGATGGTGGACTATTGCTAGATGTTGCACCAAGATAATCCCAGAAGAGCACAGGCACGTAAAAGTCTCAAACAGAGCACTGCCGGTCCAAAGAGAGGTCGGCACATCGACTAAATGCGATTTGCAAAAAATTCTGACGTGATGGAAAGAAACTAAGGTCATTTTCGGGTTCAGCGCACCAAGTTACATTGGAATCAATCATCAAAAGTTAAAAAACAGAACCATCGCAGGCTCGTGAGTCGTACACTAATTTAAGTAGAACATCGCACGAGCAGTCGATCGCGGCGGTTAAGCGGCTATCTAGTTGTATAGAAATAGCTACAAGAGAACGCACTTCGACCACCCATCCGTAGCGGTTGCAGAGTTGTGCATAGTTGATTTGGAGACAACGCACGGCACCCGATTCTCATGCAGTTCGTTTCATTTCATGATGGATTCTGACATAGAAATGTCTGACATGTTGAAATTGAAAATCGCTCAGCAATATGGAATATATAATAAAACAGAACAACCGGTCGTTCATTTGCGTCATGTGTTGTCTTGAGTAACTATATACAATATGAAGTTCAAATTTTCTCAAAAACTGTTCATTTTCTTGTATCAAAAATTCGTTTAATATTTAAGGGCTGAAGCGAATTAAAAAACATACACGATTAAATCTCGGAGTAATCACCTGATAAATATTTGTAACTGGGTCAGAAAAAACTGTGATCTGAGACCAAGAAACGCGGCGGAACCTGGGACAGCACACCGCGTATCCGCAACCGCGTCCTGCGGCGGTTGGGAGGCCGTGCGTTGTTAGCCTAAATAAGTATTTTAGAGTTGTAAATTCTAAATACCCTTGCATACTCTAATACTATTCTTTCATTTGATTATTGAAATTTTGTTCCTTACCGACCACTGGTTTGTATCCCTCTGAGTCGATTGTTTCTTCGACGATAACGTTTGCCCTTTTAGCCAGATAGCGATAGCGTCAAACGCGACCTGAGGATTTCTTCTGATTTTTCTTCGTTTAACCGACGCGAGGCACTGATTCTACTTAAGAAAAATTTTATGGACCACGAACAATTGGAGAATAAATCGGAGAATAAATTTTAGAATTCTACCGTAATTGTGCAGTTTGGAAGAATGTTAGAATACATAATTGATTTGAATTACACAATCAATTGAACTTCAATAATTAATTAATAATTTTAGCTTTAAATTAGGGCAAGTTTAAGTTACCAATACGCC
>WYDF02267808.1:0-18431 GCA_009867245.2 Adranes taylori
TACACTTATAAAACAAATTCTATATGTACATATAAATATATATATATATATATATATATATATATATATATATAGCAATTTAAATCGACTTGTATTTGCAAATAAATTTATATAATAGGCCCGAAGGTTTTATATTATCTCCTGCTTATTATGCGTGGGTAGTTTGATAATAATAAATCAAGATATCTATTCGAACGTGTTTTATAAATAAAACATATTTTCATATTTATGACGTTTAATAATTTGCTTTGATATTATATAATCAGAATTCTTGGTATATCTTGATATCTCTTTATATATATATATATAGAGTTATAATAAATTGTATGCTTCCCTGTCGTGAGTAGCTCTCATATTAATTCTGTTTCTTTATATACCTTCTTTATATAAATACATTTTATGATTTAAAACATAAACTTGTTCCGAGATATCTAATTGGTATATAATAAAAATATTAATGAAATAAGAAAAAAACAGAGTATTCCAAGAATACCATATAATGTAATAAAACACAAAATCCATTTAATTTAACAATTTCTGCGTGATGGGTCCCCCACATTGCAACCTTAAATAAAGTTAACATTTGATGTTGAATGTCAATCTTTCGTATATTAATGGATATCAAAATGTCTAAACCCAAATATTTGACAACAACAGAAATGATTGGACCAGACAAATCGAATGATCACTTCAAATTTTATCAATCAAAACATCAAAATTTGCGCTAAAAAATCTACAAGCGGAGATGCTCTGACAATCGCCATATTATATTTTCAAAAAACAGCTGTCAAACACAATCAATTTATAATAGATCCCAGAAATCGTGACATCATAGTTTGCGTTTAGAACAAGTTGAGATAGGGTCTCGGTGCGTTGTGGATCTATCTGAATCAGCCATCTACTACTACTAGACGCAAAATTAAAAAAATTATCAATACATAAAAATTGTACTAAAGTGTTCCTTAAAACTCGTTCGTTTGATTTGATAACAGGAAATTATTTAACTAAAAAGCTTACTTACATTTGGTTAGTTAATTGTTCATACAACTATTGTACAGATAAGTGCTCAGCAACAGTTTGATATCGGATTAAAATATCCCATTATTCACTTAATGAATGCAATGACTAATACTCCAATGTAATACAAATTGACTAATCAAATTTATTTCAATTCTTCAAATATAATTTAACAAATCAATTTAATAACAATTAATTAACAAATAATATAAATATAAATTGGGAAATAAAAGTTTAAAATAAAATCTCATATGGTGCGAAAAAACATCAAATACACCGCTCTGTGTGAAAGAAATAATCCTCAAATATTGTCGCTTATACGGAAGTATTATTTACAGGCACTATACATATGCAGATACACATAGAAAGCCATATTCAAATGATGCCGTCTGTACGCGCGCTTAATATCAAAGCGCGCCGCTGTATAAGATCTTTCATTCTACGAATTTCAGCAGAAGGGGTTTGCTGTAATGTTCCCCAAGATTTTGATCGTATAAAGCAACCACCCACCACCGGTTATGCGCACCACAACTTATACTTTCGTTTACAAAATAATGCAAATCATAACGGATCAAAGAAATGTTTCTATTGGCCATAGTTCGAGACTTCCTAAAAATTTTGTAGCAGAAATGTCCTTCAAGCCATGCCCAGCATGCCGTCAATCTACAAAAGTTTCCACGGCTGAGCCAACCACCAAAGGTTGTTTCTTCTGAGCTAATTGTGCATAAATGGACCCACTCAACTCAGATTTCTCCAGACACATTTTGGGTTTATTGGGTTTAGTTATCTCTGAGTGTCTAGTTGTGTCTGAGTGAGCAAATTCGCACATTTCAACTTGAATAATTCTCCATTAATTGGTCAAAGCTATTCTTGAAGAGCAAGCAGAATTCGCACTCTTGAATCTGATTACGCATCACAGTTAGAGTCACAAATAAACCGCTAAATTCAAAACAATAGTCATTGTACAAATAGCAATCAAGTGAAGTATACATAGATACTACATTTATTATTTTCTGCTGAATTTTCCGTTTTCTCACTCATATCTTATTTAATTCATTCATTAACCCTTTCTTGACAAACTACTTCGTCAAAGAGGAGCAGAGGAGGTTAATGCCAGAGGAAGAGGGAGATCAATCGCCCAGCGTATCGAGATAACGAAGATGGCAAAGATAGAAACTCCAGACGGACGGAAGACCACCACCGACGATTGTTCTGCTATTACTTCGGCGACAGCGAATAAATCCTACAAATTCATTTTCTTCCGTCACATATTACATCGGATCTTCAACAATTTATTTCACCTCTTCTTCATGTTAACTGGCTGGATCAACCTACAATATCGTCGTTAAACATTCATCACTCAACATTTAATTCTACCAACGTTCTGGAGAAACAGACGAATAGTAAATCCAATGAGAAGAACAAATTAATATCATAAATCAAATTATCTTTAGTTCGTTACTTTACTTGCTATTTTGCTAACGGATTATGGTAACGGTATCAATCTAACAACTTTCAAATTGTAAATAGAAGCTATTTATTGTAAGTCAATTAAATATCGCGAGTCGAGTCATACATATGGATTATAAATGTTAGAGAATAATAAACCAAATTATTTCACCCTGTTATTGCGTACGTCATTTATATGTTTACTTATAATAATCAGGTCAGCGAATTTCTAATTCAAGCCTGTTGAGAATTTTATGGTACAAATAAATAGAAACAGTGGTCGTTAAGTAACCTCGATCCTGCTTTAAATTCTGAAACAAGTTGCTCTGTAAGGTCAAAAGAGAATCTTTAAATATTGTTAGTGGCCCCCGCGAAATGTTAAATTGACAATTTAGTGGCACGCAATATTTATAAGGTTGTCAATTGCTACACACGTTATACATTCCTAATAAACAAAAGTCATGCATGATGTGAGTTACTAATCAAAAATTACAGAAATATTTCATTTTGTGTGTATAAAGTTATACAGATGTTTCATTAAACATAATCTAGAATATAAAGTATAACAATCGATAAAACTTTTAAATTATATTATGTTTAGCCGTAATTTTGTCCCCACATGAGGTCGAAAACCTCTGTACAGCAAAATGCCTAAGCACTTTTTATTAGGCACACACACACACACACATCCTCACACACATATATATATATGCATATATAGTTCGTAATCTTTAAATGCTTTTTAAATCGTCTCGCATTTTAAGCATATTATTTTCGCAAAACCAGTTCCATTGCTATTATTCTTATCTGAAACTCCACAGAACGTCGTCGGTTGCATCGTCGAAGTCTTGCAATGTCTACACGAAAAGTATTTAAAGCAATATCAGCCCATACTTATAAAATATTTTGTATATTTGTATTCAATTTGAAATAACGATAAGTTTTTAGTGTTTTTTAAATAAAAAATTATATGGCTCTTATGAAGTATGCCGACAAGGCCTTAAGTTACATACTTGTATAAATTTATTCATATATTTTCCCATAAAGGTTTTAAGAAACTAAATAATTTTGTGATTTAAACTGCTAATCGGTTACTTAATTCATTAGTGATGCAGTTCCATGCACGCGACCTACTCAGATTACGTTCCGATGTTCCGAATATTTTATCGGAATTGAGATTCATAATTCTCTTCCGAACTTTTTAAGTTTCAGTACGAATTTCTCGCATTTACATTTTGTTTTGTATTCAACCTCAAGTACTCGGTAAATAAATTAAAGAAGTTGTAAAATTTATTGACAATTATTTTAGAAATGAATACGTACGACGGATGGGACAAAAAGTAAAAATTTTAACTATTTTGCTTAATGAAATTATTCGGAACTATCAATGCGTTGATACAACCAATCAGAATACAGCATTTCATTTCCTTTCCGTGTTTTATCTGAATCATCGAGACGTGGCATCAGAAGTAATACAAATCGGTATTTTTCTCTTACTGTCATGTCTTGGGGGGTAGGACATCATCTTTGCGAGCTATCACAAATAACTCTAGCGATGATTACCGTGATTAAGCAATGTCTCTAAATTATTACGATCGTTAAAGAAGATTTTAGATTCATCCACATTTTGCAAGAAATTTCAACCGGCAATTATTCGTTGTTGCAAAAGAACACTAAATTCCGGATTCAAACTTTATATCACTTACTGTACTTAATTCTTTTTGCTCTTATCCAGAGCATAAGGAAGGCTTCCACGAAGCATCTTCGGCGCACTCTGTTTCTAACGAGGATCCTCAGCTCTGCACAAGTCTTTCCTTACTTCTTTGCCTCTTCATCTGCAGTCCTTCTCCATGGTGTTTTTGATCTCCCATGTTTGCTTTTTCCCTGCGGATTACAGAACAAAACTTGTCTCTCCACATCATGCTGGTTTTTTCGGAGGGTATGTCCAACACCTCCATTTTCTTCTCTTGATTTGAATGGTGGTGGATTTCTCTCATATTGTTCCAAAGATCTTCGTTAGATATCACATTTGGCTAGACGATTCGGAGAACTTTTCTGAGGCATCTATTCAGGAAGACCTGCAAGATAGTGCTGATTTTAGAGGTGACCTTCCAAGTCCCACAACCGTATAATAGCACTGTTTTCACATTGTATCTGAATATTCGGAGTTTGGTCGTTGTGGAAATCTCTCTTGCCATCCCGACTGGATACAGCTGAATGAAGGACGCACTCGCCTTTCGAATTGTTGCTCTGACATCTGCGTAGCTGCACTACCAGCATGAATAATTATGCTCCCAAGGTACGTGAACTCTTCTACATTTTCTATGTCCTCATTGTTCATTCTCAATGTTTTCACATCTCTTGTGTTTATCTTCATAATCTTTGTTTTGGAGTAGTTTACTTTCAGACCCACCATGTTGGCTTTGCACTCGTGATCTTGGAGTTTCTTTTCCATATTATTATGGTTCTGTGAGAGTAGGCAGATATCTTCTGCATAATCTAGATCGTCCAATCGTTCAGTCAGCTTCCACTGTATGCCCCTCTTTTTCCATCCGTGATTTTCCTCATTACCTCATCCAGAAGCAATAGAAAGATGGGCGGGGACAGAATACATCCCTGGCAAACTTCTGACTTAACTGCGAATGATTCCGTGATTTTCCTCTCGTTTTCCTTAATAACTTTTGTGATCTTCTCCGGTACCCCATATTTCTGCAAGGTTTATCACATACTGCCCCTTTTAAGGGAATCTAAGGCCTTTTCACAATACACGAACAGAAGATGAAGGTTAGTGATAAATTCATTTGACTGTTCGATAATAATACGTCTTATTTTGGTGGGTACAAGAATGATGACTTCTAAACCCTGCTTTTTCCTTCCTTATTACTTGTGCTTTGATTCTGTTGAATATCAGCCGCGTCAACACTTTACTTGGAATTGATACTAGGGTGATTCCTCTCCAGTTATGACAGTTAATGGTATCTCTTTCTTTGGGCTAATTTGATGAGGAGTCCCTCTCACCATTCATGCTGCAAGTTTTCTTTGTTCCAAATGTTCTTGAGGAAAGGGTACAGAAGATCAGTGGTGGTGTCTGGGATCAAGGCTTGGTCACTGCCTTGATCTCCTCCTTGGAGAGTGACCCCAAGGTTGTTACATTTCCTACTCCTTCTCTACTTTGTACCATTTCTTCCTTTTCTTTAGGTTGTTGTTTAGCATCTTTCTCACTTTCTCTATTGAGCATCATCATGAAGTGTTCGTGCCATCTTGCAGGTTATGCTTCGTCGTTGGTGAGGTCTCCTTGTTTATTTTTCACCGGTGTTCTGCGGTTGACTTTCTTCTTGGAGAGAATTCCCATGACAATTTTCATGTTTCCAGCTTATGCCGCTTCCTCTGCCTTCTCGGCCAAGTTTGAAGTACATTTCCTGTGAACTTTCCTGTGAAAAAAGAGCAGAGCCCTTAGTACTCTTTTTCACCTGCTTGTTCTTGGCTTGATATTCAGTCTGGAGCTGTATTTTCTGGATACCCATCTTGCTATTGTTTAGTATCAGTTTCACTTATTTTCTCTGCTTAATATGGTCCCAAGTTGCTTCCAACATCCACTCCTTCCTTCTTGGATTCTTAAAGTCAAGCACTCGTTCAGTTGTGTGAGTGAAGGCTAATTCCACCTTTAACCAGTGTTCTTCTGTATGACTTTCGTTATCCATTCTAAGGTCCTTAAACCGGTTCCCTATTTTCGGTGCATATTCTTTCACCTTTAACCAGTGTTCTTCTGTATGACTTTCATTATCCATTCTGAGGTCCTTGAACCGGTTCCCTATTTTCGGTGTATATTCTTTCCTGCTGTTCTTCAGTTTTCCAAAATCAGATCTCTTCGTACCAAAAGATTGTACCATCGATGACTAGGTCATTACTTGCACAAGAAGTTCACGGGGCGCTCTCCATTGTTTTTGATGTTGCCCAATCCTTGTTCCAAGTTTGTCCGTACCCACCTTCACATTGAAGTCGCCCATCGTAATCAGGATATCCTTACTGCTAATGTTTTGAACTGTTGCCTGGAATTCTGGATAGAAGTTAGCTTTAGCATCTTCCTCAGCTTCTTCGGTGGGTACATAACATTATATAACCGGTACATTCCTTACTCTTCCTTTGTATCTGGCGAGGATGATTATATAATACGCAGGCTTCCAGTCTATCAAGCTGTTCTTCACTCTTTTGCAAGTTGAAATTTTTATACACACATATCTGATGAAACCGCGAAACGAGGAAATAAGTACTTTCATATCTTAGTAATATTTTTCAACATTGCAATTATTTTAAGTTCACAATAGGATTAACTATTTATCTATAGTGCACTAAGGAATACTATATTCCAACTATTAGGATTATTGTTCGGTAACTACGTAGCCTAACACTGAAACGGCGCGAATTTGCAGGAATCTTCTTTATCTTTCGGTAGAATCATCCTTTAATAGGTTACATATGACAGTACAGAGAGATCTGTTAATGTGACAGAACGCCAAAGTGAACGTCTTGTGTGATTTTGTGAACATTGGAAAAAACTGAGTTGAGAGCAGTGATAAAGTACTTTCATTTGAAAAGCTTAACACCAACCGAAATCAAAGCAGAGCGGGATTCAACATTATTGGAATCCGCTCCTTCGTTTCCAATGGTTAAAAACTGGGTTGCCAAATTTAAGCGTGGTCGTAGGAGCACAAATGATGAACCCCGTAGTTGACGTCCAAAAACTGCTACTGCCCCGGATATGATTGAAATAGTCCACCGTATCGTCTTCGATGACCGTCGAGTAAAAGTGCGCAAGATAGCAGACAGTGTGCACACCATTTTAACTGAAGAATTGGAAATGAGATAATATTTGGCGCGCTGGGTGTCGCGGTTGCTCACACCGGAGCAAAAAAAACTGAATCGTTTGAGTGTTTCTCGCGATCTTTTGGTACGTTTTCGCCGCAATCCGAAGGACTTTTTACGCCGTTTCATAACAGTCGATGAAACCTGAGTTCACCATTACACTTCCGAAACCAAAAAACAGTCCAAACAATGGACACACAGAGGTTCTCCGCCACCAAAGAAGGCAAAAACCGTTTTGTCAGCAGGAAACGTTCTGGAAACTGAGTTTTGGGATTCCCATGGAATTATTTTGCTCGACTACTTAGTAAAGGGGAAAACAATAAATAGCGAGTATCATGCCAATTTGTTGCAACAATTAAGCGACAAAATCAAAGAGAAACGGCCTCATTTGGCAAAGAAGAAAGTGCTTTTCCATCAGGATAACACACGAGCCCACAAGTCTGCGATTGCAATGGCTAAAATTAATGAATTGGGATTTGAATTAGTGCCTCATTCGCCATATTCCCCAGATTTGGCTCCCAGCGATTATCATCTGTTTTCAAATCTGCTAAAATGGCTAGGCGATAAATGATTTTCGTCTCATTCCGAGGTAATCGCTGCTGTAAATAGCTATTTCGAGGACTTGAATTCATCAACCTACAATGAAGGCATTACTAATTTGGAATATCTTTGGAATAACTTTGTTGAGCTAGCAGGAGACTATATTGAAACATAATAAAAAAAACTTGCGTTTTCTTTGTTAAGCCACGTAGTTTCCGAACAATCCTCGTATATCAATGCCAGTACAAATACTGATGGTCTTTATACTTTTATTAATAAAGTGATTTTGGATAGATAATGAAACGCAAAGTAATCTTTCTGCTTGCTTCTAGATGCAGGCTAATCATTCCCTTATGGGAAAACTTATTCCGTCTGGTCGTTAAACACACTTTAATTTCCGTTATGGTTATTGATTGCAGATGCTTACAGCGTCCAATGAGCAAAGGAGAATGCCTTAATTATCCAAGGGTTTCCTATACGAAATAATACGTATAGTAAAGCCTCTTTTATATGATAGATGTTCCAATTATGTTACATTCATTTCAGTGGCAGATCTCCTGAGCCACATATTAAAAGTAAAAAAAAAACTCTTTTTTACAACTACTGGCTTCTATATTTATATATTATGTATAAAAATAAATTATTGCTTACGGATTTATATTTATAGTTTTGTCACTAGAAATATATAATTAGTTTACAGTTAGCAGTAAACGCAATGTGTGACAATATCTGTAATTATTAAAACTGCCTTAAAATTAACTTTGTTCACATTTTATATCGATTAGAATACCTTTTGGATTCACATGCTTGACAATATTTAATTCACTGACAGTTTAGAGCAATACAGTTGACTAAGTGATATCTCATTGCAAAGCTAGCATGTTCAACGTGTAATCTTCCGGAAGTACGTCGAGAAGTCAAGAAATGAATATCAGACAGCTGCGTTTACATGCTAGAGTTTCTCGAATAGATACAAGGACTATCTGGAAAATTTTGTTTCAGTACCAGTCACTTGTTTCTTTTTTGTTCATTTATTTATGTCAACTGCAATACTTTTTATGTTTTTGATTTAACTTGTTGACACCCAAGGTGTTCCTTTAAATTTTGAATTTTCCATACATTTTCATATGATTTTTTGGCGATTTACCTCAGGTCGGAATGCTACAGAGCCCTAAATAAATGCATGCAGTTTTAGTTTTAGCTCATAGATGTCGTTTGGATGCATTCGAAAGTGAAGAGCTGATATGAAATTTTTGTTATTTCCCTAGTTTGATTTCAAGGACTCCAACTTATAAGGAAAATAATAATTTATTCGTCCTTTTTTTTCTGCTGATCCCAGTAGCCATCATGATGATGAGAAAGGTTTGAGAAAACTTATAAATAGCGTTTTAGATAATGATAATGATGATAGTGATTGTTCTGACGATGAATCTGAATCTGAAGAAAGTTCTACTGCTAACGTTAGTGAATCTAGTGCTGATATTAGCGAAGAAAGTGACGACAATAATGATGACGCACCAGGCCCTTCTAATCGCTTAGATATTGCGACGCAGAAAAAATCAAGTGACTGCAAGCGGGCAAAAATTGACAAAAATTCTTTCCATTGGTAATAGTGGAGTTTGATTGAATAAGTATTTGAATAAGAACTTTCTATATTTTCGGAATCTATGGATCTTTGTTCAATAAAATTTGTGACGAAACACTTGCGTAAGCTCTCAGATAACTGAAGAATCCAGATAGGAAAAGTTGATGTTGATGACTGATTTTGATTTGAAAGTTGATGATAAATGATTGGACAATACAGTCGATGAAATTAGGGCCTATTTTGCTTTAGTTATTTTGATATTGTATTGGAGTAAAAATAGGTGTATTGATAATCCAATTTTTCGCGAAACAATGAGTAGAAAGAAATTCGAACTAATTTTGCGTTTCTTCTATTGACTAAACATAATTAAGCTCATCATACAACATTTTTCTACTAAATTTTCTGAACTATATCTTCCTTCTCAGAACATTGCGCTGTGTTAAAGTTTGATGAAATTCAAACTTTAACCCAGAGCACGTTTCATTTGATGTTGATGAGACCACGTTTCATTTGTACAGTGTAATAGGTCAAACGCTTTAGATTTGACATAAAATTTTATAAAATTTGTGCATCTAGTTCAGTCTCCTCTTTGAATTTCAAAATTTATGTACGTGATGATGTAACAGATCCCAGTCTTCCTACCGGCACTAATGTAGTGATAAACATGTGTGCACCATTATTGGGCCGAGGTCACACTCTGTATGTAGATAATTGGTATTCCTCCCCCACTATTTTTAGAAGACTTACTAAGAGACAAACAACAACAATTGTAACTGTCCGTCATAATGGGGAAGACATGCCTCATGCCATTTGTAAAAGCAAACTTGGCATTATCTGTTGCTCAAGATTTTAAATTGATACCGTGTGTGTAAGATTGAGTAAGCAATGCTATTCACTGAAAGTAGTTAATATAATCTCTTCTTTTTATTGTAGTTAATATAATCTCTTAGTAACTTTTACTTCATAATGTGTTAAGGTCTTATGTTTTGGGGTAGCGCACCACACTATTAAACTGTTAGGTTATTTACTTTGCAAAAAAG
Source organism: Adranes taylori (assembly GCA_009867245.2). Taxonomy (NCBI): domain Eukaryota; kingdom Metazoa; phylum Arthropoda; class Insecta; order Coleoptera; family Staphylinidae; genus Adranes; species Adranes taylori. Next base: position 10,495 of record WYDF02267808.1, read on the forward strand.
CGATATGTACTATTTTCTGTCTGAGCGGCAGAGATAAGTAAATTATCTAATTAAATTATAAATTTAAATATTCTTTTCGTCTGCGTCCTATATATTATAAAATATAGAAATATGTTAATAAAGTCTCACATATTCATAGAGAATGCTATTCTGTGACTGCTCTTCTACGTAAATTGGCTCAGCTTTGTCTGGCTCTTTGAAGTATGTATATGAATTGATGGAATGGCTTTGTTAGAAAGCTTGATGTCAGTTGGCTGTGTAAAATGATGCTTACTGATGCACGGTAAGAGTGCTTTATGAATTTGTATTTTAATTAAATCAGGTAACAAACGAAATATATTGCTTGCTACTTATATATTTCATTTGATAAATGTATAAAAATTGGTTTCCTTTTGTTTTTCTGTAATATTTGGTTTTAAAAGGAAATATCAGAAAGTGAAAATATTCAGCCGAGGTGTCGCCATTAAGAGGTAAGAGATGTAATAGACACATATTTTTATCTCACAGGCTGGATGAAAACTAAAATATGGAGACAAAGTTTTACCTATCATCAAATCATTATCCAGTAGTGGGAATAATGAAGATTACTTATATAATAGAGCCAAAGCGCAGACGGAACAAAATAAATTGGAATAAATACGTATAATATATGGAAAATTATGGCCGAATAGAACAGTTCAAAACGATAGAACAGGTAGAAAAAGCTCTAGAATACATAACATCAACAACAAAAAAAGCATTAGAAAAGCTCAGGGTACAACAGCTATAGAAAACAAGTAGGTACAACTTGAAGCTAAAAATGCCCGATTATGGCGAAAAAGCAAAGAATCTCTAAAAAATCGTCCTACGCTTACGATCTAGCTTTCCAGAACTAGAAAAAACTTTACTGGAGTGGGTCCTGGAGGAGAGGCAACGAGGCATCGGGATTTCATGTATTGAAATTAGGCTGAAATTTTAGGAATTAAAAAATCTTATACGAAGCAAACGAATTCAAAACTTCATACGGATGGACACTTTGTTTTATGAAGTGACATGGGCTTTCAGTTGTAGACGAACTACCATCACGCAGTGTCTTTCAGACGACAATGAAGAAAAACGTTTGAAGTTTCAAAAGTTTGTGATAAATTTGAGAAAATAATATGTGTATAAACTTTTACAGTTTGGAAATTCTCCTGACATTTAATATGCCACAAAGCAGAAGTGTACACATGATAGGTAATAAGCTGTGTCAGTTCGACAAGTGGACATCTCATTTTGCTGTCATGCTGACATGTACCGCAGATGGAGGAAAGTTGCCGCCGCACATTATTTTTAAAAGAAAGATTCATCCAAAATTCCAATTTCTAATCCGTGCCCTTAAGAAGGACTGGAGGCCTGGTTGGATGAAGCACTGACCATTGATTGGTTGAAATGCGTTTTGGGGCATCGCTCAGGCGATGCAGGAAAATCTCCTTCCATATTGGTGCTCGATTTGTTTCGATGTCATCGGATGCCTTTAATCCAGAAGAAAATGCGCGATTTGGTTATTATTACAGGTGGAATGACCCGCCTACTTCAACCTCTAGACAATTCTGTCAATAATCGGATGAAGGAAGCGATCCATCGTAAATGAAGTGCATGGTTAATCGGTGGTAGTCACAGTCTCTTAGACCTTGTAGAATGGGTACTTTCGACATGGAATGAATTAAATCCATCTATTATTAAACAAGGCTTCCTGAAATAGAATTATTTGGATGGTAGTGAGGACGACATATTATGGGAGGGTGGGCAGGTGTCATCAGATGAGGATGACGATGAAGATATATATATATATATATATATATATATATATATATTACGATGACACCATTAATTATGACGCTGCAAGAACGCAAACAATAGATGAGCTAAAACAACCAGTAAGATTATAGCCTTCTGCAACCTTAATGGCAGGGCCACTGTCACTATCTTCAAGTGTAGTTTAATCAAGTTGAATTCACTGCGCACTACCGACTCATCTCTTACAGTATTATTTATGGAGTCTTATCATAAATTGTGTTTGGCAGCGTGACGTCTCAGCTTGCGTTTAGATCGAGTTGGGGTAGGGCATTATGAGAGACGGGACGAATCCGCGATTTTCTACTACTAATAGTAACTTCTTTCTAACTTCTACTAGAAATGTGAATGTACATTTTAAGGCATTTTTTCTACAACGATGAAGTTTTATTAAGTAAGCTAATAAATACTGTGGAAGCCGAATACAAAACGTATTAAAATTGAGTTGCAAGAGAGTATACGTGATTTGGAGTTTTGTCCTCATATTATAAAAATTCTATGTATTTTAACATGCACAAGTAAAAAATCTTTCACAACACGTAGACTTCTTACATATTGAAACAAATTAATAATTATGTAGTTATAAGTTAATAATGATGACAAGTTAATAATGATAATGATGAGACAAGTTAATTAGATGAATTAGTCTATTTCAAAACACCTATTGATGACATGAGCAAACAAGTAGCTTATAAAGCCAGACAATGGCAGCTACGTATTTCGTGCATTAGGCGAGCTTTCATCAGTACCCTCTTTTAGTACTCATCTAATTATTAAGATACAAAGTTATTTACGTCTTAAATTAATACTATTAAAACATTCTCACTTAAACAAGTTACAGTAAATGATAGAATACTGAAATAAATATTTTTGGGATCTAAAATATTTTGTTTAATTAAAAGTAACATTTATTAGTAGCAATTTTTATTTTATAATTTTTGAAAAAATTGATAATCCTATAAAAAAATTGTTCTTTAAAAATTTTTCGTTTATTTGATGAAATAATTAATTTTAATTTATTTATTGGACATACCCAAGAAATATTATTTTTTGCGCGCCTGCTAAGAACCCTATATACCGAAATACAATTCCGTGCTAAATCCTAGAGTCCTAGTGAATTAACATACGCAAGTTTCATGAAACTATTAATCGAGCATTCATCTAAATTATTGAGTGTAAAAATATAAATTTTTTATTTACATTCCGATATCCGTATATGTGTATCCCAATCCCAAACCTTCGTTATAATGTATCACACATTTCAAATGCGTTGTGAAACAAAAGAAACTCTCGGGCATATATTAAAAGTTGGAATTGTAACGAGTCCCATAACTATGCAAATTAAATTGTGACTATATTTTCTCCTCTTGTTTTTTGTTTGCAATTTTTTTTTTACAAAAATCTGATCTTGCATTTGTTTTGCTGTGGCCAGCTTAATATGATTTGTCCATTTTTGAATTATATTTCCAGCACGTGTTCGGATATTAATTGCTTTAATGTATGAAATAACACGTTTGCGTTTGTGTGTTTTTTTATATTGATATAAAACTGCAAGAGCATTTGTGCAGTTATTTTGCTCTCTAAATAAACATTTTTTATTTATTTTTATGTGACTGATTATACATTATGAAATACGCTATTTAATATATTTTTCGTTTTTATTTAACTACGAAAATTAATTTCTACGTTTTACGTACAAAATAAAATTAAAGCAAACTAAACATTACAGTTAATTCTAAACTCTATATATTTTCTGTTCTCTCTATTTTTGAAGTTCACGATAATTTGTATTTCTTATTGTTCAGAGTAGAATAATGGAAAAAGGAGGATTCAATCTCCGAAAATGGAATTGCAACAATAAAGAAATGATGCAAAGGATTCCAGAAGAATAAAGAGACGCTTCAAAAAATTAATAACGGTTGATAAATGTAAGAAGTCGTTAGGAGTTCTGTGGAAACCTAAAGAAGATATAGTTTAGTTTGTGGTCGAAGTAGAAGAATCAAATAAAGTAACAAAACGGAAAATATTATCCGATATTGCAGAGATCTTCGTCGCATTGAGATGGTTGTCGCCGGTAGTTATCACATCGAAGCTAATGATCCAAGAATTTTGGAGGCTGGAGATGGTATGAAGTAGCGGAAAGATGGCAAAAATATGCAACGAGCAAGCATGGAACAGATATCCAAAATAGAAATACCGCAATTGATTTTCACAAATGGAAGTCAGGTAGAAATTCACGGATTCTGTGATGCCAGTGAAGCAGCAAACGGAGCGGTCGTGTATAGTAGAATGGTTCCCAAGATAAAGAAAAAATCCACGTGTCACTTCTACAAGCGAAGTCCAAAGTAGCGCCGATAAAGGAGAAACAAGCAATTACGAAACTAGAGTTAGCAGCAGCCATATTATTAGCGAAACTAATGGAGAAAGTGAAGGAGGCGTTAAATAAACCCAACATAAGTGTTTACGCATGGTCGGATTCAATGATCGCACTTGGATGAATCAGAGGAAACCCAAGCAAATGGAAGACATATGTAGCGAAAACAGTCATTCAAATACAAAGCGAACCCGTCCAGTGAAATGGAGGCATGTGAGGACGCAAGAAACCCCTGCGGATGTAATTTCTAGAGGAATAAGCGAAGGATTTAGTAACATGGTGGACTGGATCAAAATGGCTTGAACAAAAAAAAATTTAATTCAGGAAGAACTCCAAAGACTCCTGAAGTACAGTTGGAGAAAAAGAAATGTTTTAAGGTTACAGTGGAAGAAAACAGCATGCGGGACAGATTTTCAAGCTTAACCAAATTGAAGAGAGTCGTAGTCCAATGGTACAAGTTCAGTAAAAAATTACGGACAGATCATTGTCAGCAACGGAGTTGGAAGAAGCTTTAAAAAATAATTCAGAACGTTCAAAAGGAAGGGATGCAAGAGGAATACAACGCGCTCAAAAAATGTAAAGAAGTGCCCAAGACTAAACGATATTTCAGCTTATGCCCAGTGATGGATAAGGAAGGAGTAATAAGAATTGGAGGGAGATTAGAGAACGCGAACATTCTCTATCATGATTCCTACAAAATCATGGATTATAAAGCTGACAATAGATGACTCCCATAACCAAAACATTGCATGGAGGCAATCAATTCACGTGAAGTTATATAAGGATCATCGTGTGGATCTCCCTCAACTTGTCGGTTGGAGGACTAGCCATTATCAAGGGTTCGAATATGCCGAAGAAGAAGCTACTTCGTCCAAACGTCACATTCGTTGAGAGACAAGAAGCACCTCCGTTAGCCCATCAGTTCGAACTCGAGATTATATGTTTAGATTTACTAGTGTGCGTTATATCTAACTCCACGTCCATCTAGCAGTGATCCAAGTGGTTAGACTACCCTCTAATTACGAGCCGCGAAAGTGTATAATAACTACCCTTTTGTTCACTTATTGTAAAAATGTATTTTAGTCGTATTTCTTAATGTATTGTAAAAATGAAATAACAGCAACCGAACGTTAATATTATTTCAAAATATGTTTAATACAAAACTAGAATTAGTATCTAATATTTATACCGCAGCAAAAGTACAACTCTAAGCTCATTACGAAGGATGTCAATTTAATTTTGCATATAGCCACATAGAGGGCGCAAGTAACCTAAACATATGGTTCCCAAATTAACATTATATTACACGTGTTGTAAATTTCGTCAAAATACAACAAGTGGTTTACTCACAGTGAGTTTTTAAAGTTAGTAAGGCGTTCAGAAACATGGGATTGAATCCAGAGCATTTCCAAGCGATAATTTTTTACCATTTTCGAAGCAGATTATCGCAACAACAATGTCTTGCGAATTGGATGATGGTTTTGGTATTGAAACGCCACATGATCCTAGGCTAGATGTACCAAAATGAGCGGTCACCCAGGAACACGTTAATGAACACGTTACCGGGAGATCGAGAGTTCCTTGGGCATTTCTAAGACCTCAATGCAAAAGATTTTACATGATATGTTCGGAGTGAAAAAAATAGGTTCTCGTTGGATTCCGCATCTGTTGACCGAGGAACAAACGGCGGCTCGTGCCAGTTAGTGCCGAAGAACTCTGAATCGTTTCATCAGAGGTCGCTCCAAAAATGTGTACAGTATCGTCAGTGGTGACGAGTCTTCTTGGATTTATTCTAATGAATCCGAGAATAAACGTCAGTCTACTGTTTGGGTGTTTCAAGATGAGGAGAATCCAACCAAAGTCATCCGTTCCCGAAGTGTGTCGAAAAAGATGGTCGCAACTTTTGTATCAAAATCCCGATGTAGCTGCGGAAAAACAACCCACTGCGTCGGATCCTTTTTTACCATGACAATGTGAGTGCTCACACTGCTCGACAAATATTTGAGTTTTTGGAGCAATTGTTTGATCATCCTCCGTACAGCCCAGACTTAAGTTCCAACGAATTTTTACATTTCCCGGTATCACGAATGCACTGCGTGGTCAACGATTTCAATCACCTCAAGATGCAGTCGGTGCTTTCCAATTGCAATATCGAGCACACCCATTAAAAAGTGGAGTACGTGCTTTAACAAGTGGTTTGAGCGAATGCAAAAATATATCGACAATGGTGGCAAGTACTTTGAAAAGCAATAAACGATTGAAATTTAAACTATTGCTTTTTCTTAAAGTTGTATGCAAAATTAAAAAGACATCCCTCGTATATAATTAAATACTTTTTGCAAGTTACAATTCTATTAAAATCTATCACGAGCGTGCTTGATGTAATCATATTCGTATCAGCATTCAAGTATAACCGAATTATAAAATCATTATCTCTTTGCAACAAGTCGAATTACTCGAAAAACTTTATCCAACATCTGTTTCCATTTGGGACTGTAATTTGTACAAAATATATTTAATTACATGAGAGTGGGAAATGTATGTAGATATATAATATATATGCATTACTATAAGACATGATTCTAAGCGCTAATTATAATGCTTTTTCATATAATGCTTATAAAAATCAAACATGCTGTATGACGATCTGAATAAAAATCTCGTTTTATTATAATTATATCAGAACTTACGTTGCTTTTTATAGAACTTACGTTGCTATACAAATATAAACAATCAGTATATTTTGCATATCTAATAGCTTAGGATTCTTTGGACTTTATATCAGTATGTGAAATTGTTATAACACTCTTATTACGTAAGTTAAATGAGTGTTTTTGAAAACATATGTAATAATAATTTACTTGCCTTTAATGAATTAAATTGTTCCTGGGATGAAACTTCTGCTAGAAAATCTTGAAACACCTTTTGCAAAAATTCATAAAACCGCTGGCCAGCCTTAGTGGGACACCTGTATATATGTATTTGTGAAAATTTACTACTCACATTTTGTGTGTGAACGATGCGAGATATTGCGAGCGATTCTATAGCGACAGTTAGCATAAGAATATTGTATCATCCAAGCGATGGTCTTGAACGCACCAATAAGAATGCGCGACATTTAATAAACCGAAATTTGCACCATAATAGGATGCCAATGTTTCGATTTGCTAAGGGGCGCGAATATTTGAATATACTGTGAAAATTATAAATAAATTGATATACAGGCTGGGGCAATAGTACGTCCGTTTCCAATAACTTGGTTTGTATGATTGGTAACAATTTGAAATTTTGGAGATGTGTTATGCTGGTAAATGAGCAGCTTTTAAAAATATTTTCAGGTATACAGGGTGTTTCAAAAAAGTACATGAAAAAGTTTGCTGGAATACGTTTGCTTTTTAAATGGAATATCCTATATATTTTAATTTTATTTAAAACTCTTGGCAATCCTCATCAAAGTAATCTGCTCAGCGGTTCTCAAGTTGCAATTGTTTTTGTCAAAAAATTGTGAATTTCATATAAAACGCCGCTATGTTCAAACGCTTGGAGAAACGCTCAGAAAGTAATACTTGTGCCTTGTTTTTATTATTAGATATACAGGTGCAGTGGCGTAACTACAGGGTGGCAAGTCGGCAAAATGCCACGGGCCCCCAGCCGGAAGGGGCCCCCGGTCCGAGGAGAATCCCAACTCCCAACATTTATTATTTATTATGCATGTTTAGTAAAAAAAAGTTTTGTCTGATTTATTTTT
>WYDF02267819.1:0-18429 GCA_009867245.2 Adranes taylori
AGCTTTGTTCTCGGTGGATTCCCCACAACTTGACTTCAGCTCAAAAAGAGGACCGTGTGAGATGGTGCCGATCTACATTAGATCGCTTTGACATTAGATCGCTTTGATCATCACAGGTGCTGAAACATGAGTATAACTGCTATTATCCCGAAAAACAGCAACAATCCTCAGTTTGAGTCTTTGAGAATGAGTCGGCTCCAACAAAAGTTGTTCGTAAAAAAAGCCGTAACAAAAAGATGGTCGCCACTCTTTTTGGAATTACTGGGCATGTTTCCAGTGGACGTTACTCGAGGAAAGACGGAGGATACGTCTATCCTCCAGTGGAATTACTGGAGGATAAACGTACTTTTAATTCAGAATGGTACACTACAGTTTGTTTGCCTCAGGTTCTACAAAAGTTTCGCGAAAAACGTCCAAGCGGAAGGATTATCCTGCATCATGATAATGCTTGGGCTCACACTGCTGCTCGAACAAATGAGTATTTGAATGCCCAAAACATAATGGGTCATTCGCCGTATAGTCCAGACCTAGCACCTGATGATTTCTTCTTATTTCCGCGGGTAAAAGATAAATTACGGGGTTTACGTTTTACATCGGCCGAACAAGCGGCTGATGCCTTTATAAATGAAATAAACAAACTGCGGCCCGAAGATTGGAAAAAATGTTTTCAAAAATGATTTTCGTGGATACAAATATGCATTGACTGTGGAGGGGAACACTTTGAAAAATTATAAATAAATGTTTTTTGTAAATAAACTGTGTTTTACTTTACTAGGCTCAGTGGGAAGAGAACAGCCCTCGTATGTAATTTTTATGTTTGATATCCGACGAGTGTAAATGATATTATTCATATATGGCACAATAAATGTACTATGTTTAAAACAACTAGTTAATACATTAACTTTACTGGCGTTTTTTAGAAGCTGAAGAACATCTAGTCTATGTAGTACAGACTTATTTAAATACAAGTGTGTACCCACCTTTAGTTTCAAAATGTAATTACTTTTAGAGCTACCAACGTACATCTAGTTACTTTTGGAACGCTAGTGACATCTAGCGTTAAAAATAATATTAATTATAAAATCTAACCTCAAGATGTTTGTTTACATTCTTATCAACACGACGATATACGAAGGATGAGTAAAAAATTGCTCGAATTTCGACCCCTAAGCATTCTTCAATATTTTAATACATTTTATCAAATGAGTAATTAGAATACTTAATGTTTAGATCTTACTTCGCAAGTGCCCAGTGGCATTCGCCAATATTTGAATACATTCTATTCGGAATGGTGAATGCGCCGGACCTTGCTGTGCATGAAAATATCTAGAAATCCTTGTTCTACCCGAGATACAAACAACTGAAGGGGTGGAGTTACAACCGAATGCCAAAGAATGGCCAAATAGCTGCTATACACTGTTTCAATGGGGGGTAGTGTAGAAGTGACGAAAATAGGGAAGATGTTGACAAACATGCAAAGAGCTTATAAATAAATATAAACAATATAAACGGGTTTATTTATATCTCATCCAACTTATCAAGCATTAAATAGAATGAAGCGAAGCAAATAATACATTACGGAAGGTGTTATTAGAAGTCCTACATTTTTAATTCGTATGAAACTCTGTGTGCAGCTGTTTGCTATCTTAGTTCTTATTTTTTGCCGAATGTAGACTATCATCTCAATATTTCTTTCCTAGCACGTGTTTCTCAAATATGTTTTCTTGTTTCATAAAAACATGCTTTTCCTGCTCGCTTTATAATTCCCACGGCTTTTACATACAAACACATATATTACAAGCTTTCTTTTTCCGAGCTTATCTACTTATTCATTTGTTTTAGACACATATGTATATCATCCATTTTTCCAAGAGATTTTCTTGCAACAGCTCTCTGTACGCATTATAGAACATGATGCTGGTGCTGAAATTTTTATGAGAGTCATGAATTTATTTAGAGGAAATTTAAATGGCTAAAGCTATTATTCCGAATTGTTTAAATACATGGTGTCCATAAATTCTTTTTTATAAATTTGTTTTTCTTTTTGTCATCTCGTTTTCTATAGCAATAATAAATAAACACATGATTCTAGTTCGAGCGCCCTAGCCTAGTGTTCTATTTTCATGGAAGCAGCAAGATAATATTTAATTATATACGTATGCAATATATGTCCCAATACTAGACAAGATACACACATTTCCACAACACACGCATCAGCAGAGAGGGATACGTAGCGAAAAATATGCAACTGCATGGTTCATTGTTCATTTGAGTTTCAATAGAAAATATGCATGAACAACAAACGATTTCTACATGTGGATAAGTGGGTGGGATTTACCGCATCGATCACTAGTATATCGCACCGACTTTTCATATCGCACCGACCTGTATACAGGGTAGGATGCAAAGCGATGATGATTTCGATTCTTATAAATACTGTACAATGTTCTAACAGAACGAGATACATAAACGATTGAAAACACAGTAATTATTGTTCTGCTTTATTGAGTTGACCGTTGATGAATGTAAATTATTTTAGTTATATAACTTAGAAAAATAGTTAGTTAAACAAGTAATTAATTTACAGGTCTCTTTAATTAATTTACAGCTTTGGCTGTTAAAAATTCTATTGATATTGGTGCTGGTATATTAGATAAGGATTTCCGTGGTGTCGTAAAAGTGGTTTTATTTCAACTTTCGGACCAACAATGTGATATTAAGATCGGTGATTATGTAGCTCAGCACATCTGCAATCAGATCTACTAACCTGAAGTGATCGAACTATCAGCTTTTAATGTTAGCAAAAAGATGAAGGCGATTGTGGTTCAAAGTAGAACGTAAATTATGTATTGTATATATTATTTAATTTTCTTTGTTTTCATTTTTTGACAAAAATCGGATGAGATTATTCATTATTTTTACAATTGATCTGGTTCAAACACCTTTTTCATCATCTGGTTTTATTGCAAATGCAGACTTAATTCCATTTTAAATTAGAATACTTTAAATTATAAAAGCACAGAGCACGTAATTAGATTGCACATGTTGCCTGATTGAAAGTGTAAATGAAAGGAATTCAAGATCTAGGGGACCTTGCGCTACCAACTAACTAGTCAGGTAACTTTGAAATGCTGCATATTCTTAATATTCTCTACAAGAAGCGTTATATATGCGCATATTCTTTTTATAAACATCATACAACGCAATTTTATCCATGCAACCAAGTAGTGCGTGCAGTGACTTGCGTCGTTGACTTCTATTCATTCGCTCTTCTAGATACTGGTTCAAATCCTTAGCCACACTTATAATAAAGACAATAATTTCATTAAATTATATTACGATTATTATAATCATACAACAAGTGCCATCTCTCGCCGCATGTGTAGTACCGATAAGCAATGACGTACAACTTTGCGTTATCTACATGTATATGTCTAGACTTTAAAACCGCAGCCATATTTAAACTAATTGTTACTTACAAATAAAACATAGAACTTTATAGCAGTTATACCTAAATATCTACACCAAGCGCCCTCTCTTGCAGAATGTTAAGCACTATCACCACAAGCAACGATACGGAAATCTGCATCAAACGGGTTGCGCATTTTTTGTGCGCAACGGGTTGCGCTTTTCACACTATTATGTTTTAGAACTATAAACGGAAGTAGATAGCAAAAAACCCTGAGCTCGGGACGCCCTCCTCCAGTTGCACATTTATCAATTAAAAAAAGAGAATTGATTTTTTTATTACTATTCATCAGATATATGTTATCAGATCTATTTACACGGAAAGTTTGTATTTACCTGTAGTTTCAAATCTAGTTATCGTATTTAGTTATCTTTTATTAAAATTCCTGAACATCTACTGCACGAAGTATATACTTATTTAAACTGCAAATGTGTACCCGTTTTAATTTCAAATCTAGTTACATAATCTAGTTATGTCTATTAAAATTCATCAACATCTATTGTATGTAGCACACTCACTTCTAGTTTGTAATTGATCACGTGACAACAACGACAGACCACAGGACCAGACATTCTGATCACGGAGGCATTGGACACACACTTTCACCCAACGTCTAGGAGGTGTCACCGACTTTTGCAGGCTCCAGATTTTTCAATCTCTACTATATGTAGCAAGTATGGAATATTGGAACTTTCAACGTCTACTGCATATAGCATATACTTATTTAAACAACTTCTGTATGCACAGAAGTTAAACAACTTAGTGAAACAACTTTTGTATGTAACATATACTTCTTTCAACTACCATATTGGATATTTTCCTGTCCTCCAGCTGTCAAACTTTAAGAAAACTGTTAACTGATATCATTTTGTTTTTATTCAAAAACTTTTGTACGTCTCTGGTATATATTTTTAGACAATTTTTTCTATCAACCCTGGTAGTATTTAGTTGCTTATTCAAGTCTAGTTAGTTTTCTTTTAAATCTGGTTTCAAATCTAGTTACATGTGCTTTTTTGTTTAGACCCATCTGGAACACAGGCCTTTTTATTTACATCTGGGGTGGTGATCATTTTGGATTTCTAAACATTTTTGCCTAATATATACCTATATTGTGTTATATTATATCGAAACATAATCTCAAACAACAAAATGTATGTACAACTAACATAATCTCTCGCCGTTATACAGAGTAGATCAAAAGTTTTATTTATATATAATTTGCATACATGAAACTGACTGCGCTTACCAGTTCCGTTGTTTCCACATTATACGGCGGGGTACAAATGTAGAATTTCTATTACTCACATACATTTCAACTATTTGCTACTACGGTACAATTTTTTACCATCCTGTATATTTGCAAGAACACGCCGTCTCTCCATGTGATATACAGTTATTCAAACGTTTTATGCATGCAACTCGCACATTTACCAAAGGCCTCTAAGGTTTAGGGGGGCTTCTTTAATTAAGAAATTTACCACTACTGACATCTCACACCGATATATAAAATATCTAACGGTATTGCGTTCTACTGTACCCAAAATGTAATCCCAAACAACACAATTTATTTAAAATGCAAGTGTGTACCCACCTTAAATCGATCAAGTGACGACGACGTGATCGGACAAATTCTAAGTGGGGACAATTACTGGGTACACATTTTCACCGCTATGATGGAACACTGACTTTTTTCAGACTGCAAAAGTTTCAACGTCTACTGTATGTAGCATCTATTGCCTGTTATAATAATCTAATTTAATGTTTATTTTTTTCATACTATTATTTTCAAACTGCTCCTATATATTCATGACACTGATTTTTTTAATGCCATCTTGTATAATAGGCGAAAAATAGACGCAAATAGTAGCATAAAACGAAGGCATTTAAGAAAAATCAGGCTGTTATTTTTCAAACCACTCCTGCTTACTTTTGGCACTAGTATTTTTCATGTTACCCTGTATAATAGACGAGCTATATGCACCCATGACAAAAATATGCACCCATTTGACTTTTTTCATGGTATATTTTTCAAGCCGCCCCTGACTACTCTTGGTACTATTATTTTTAATGCTACTCTGTATAATAGATAAATGTAGAGGCGAATAGATAGTGGAAATTGCATTTATTTTAATTTTCAAGCTACTATTTTCAACCCGTTCCTGTATACGAGTGTAACTATTATTTTCAATGCTGCCCTGTATAATCGAAGAACTATGGACGCGAATAAATAGCATAAAACGCAGCTATTTTACATTTTTTCATTCTATTATTTTTCAATCCGCCCCTGTATACAGTAAGATATTTTTAGTGCTGTCCTGTAAACTACAAGAACTAGACGCGAATAGATAGCAAAAAACGCAGTCATCTTATCCTCACATAAATCACGCTCGCAGAATAATCATGATTAACTTGACTCGTAACGCGCATAATGCGAGCATCGTACATTCAAAAGCTCACTAAGTGCAAAAAAACTTCAACTTATTGCAGTCAAAATTTCATCAAGTTAGTTAATGAAGTTTACGATTATACTAAAAAGATTAAAATGCACTATATGGAATTTACTTCTGAATAAGTCTGAAAATGTCTGAATAAGGCTCTAAACCGACGATATAATCTGTGAGTTACTACGTAGCCATTTAATGATTAATATTGAATTTTTACTTGTAAATGAACTTTATTTTTATTGTCCTATGATTATATATATATTTTTTATTACACTTTTAAAAGTTCTTAAAAGCTGCGTAGTAAACTTTAGACTCCCGGACTAGGAAAAAAGCGACTTTCGATGCCCCTAAACCAATCTCGGAGGTTGATTACGTAAATAATATTATAGCTTTCGAAATATAACGTTTTTTTTTCAGTCCAGGGCCGTAATATAAATTTGTGCTCCGCGTAGTAGTAGTGAGTTGTCCTTTACGAAAGTATTGGGCGTCCTCAATTTTCTTGATATAATATAAATTTTTATTATTAGGGTATTCTGGCAATCGAACAATTTTTAAAGAGATCTCACGTAAACAGTTCTTAAGAAGATTGGGAATTGTCGCTCGGGGTTTTATAGGTGCTGGATTCAAAATTGAGAATCACTCTATGGCATCTAAATTTTGAAATTTGCTGCCAATAGCCTCATTTCGCAATGTATTTAGCTAAACATTGCTGATTTGCTATTGATTAATATGATTTGTACATATAGAAACTGTTTGAAGATGAGAGGAATCCAGAAGGTGAGAAAAAAGTGGACTCAGAGACTCAGGTTTTAGAATAACAAATTAAGATTAGGAAGGGAACAGTAACGTATTATGCACACCTACAGGGGTACATGTAAACCTTCAGTACAGTGTGTGCGGGTTGGTACGCACTATAAAGATCCACGCGCGAGTTAATCGAGGAAGGGCTGATGTGCGGCAAAATGATCCGAGATCCCTCCTGCCGGTTACGGTGCGATTAAACTTGAAGTTGAAAATAGGCCCACAGTAAAAAAGAACATAAGAATAAGAAGAACAAATTTAGAGGTAATATTCTCTATGAATAATGAGGTTTGTACCAATTGAACTGCTGAAACTAATCGATGAGAACAACATACACATATTTACAGAATTGCTCACTCAAATCTATGAGTCCGGAGAAATACCAACCGAATGACTGGTATCAACTTGCATCTCCATCCCAAAGAAGTATAATGCCAAGAAATGTCAGGGCCATAGAACTATAAGCCTAATGAGTCATATGTTTAAATTAGTGTTACAGATCATACATAATCGAATATACAAGAAACTTTATGAAGACATCACCCCTACACAATTTGGATTCAATAACGGAGTTGGTATGGAGGAAGCATTAGTCATCATGAATGTTTTGACACGTCGTTGTCTGGATGTTAATAAGGATGTGTATACATGTTTCATCTTTTATGAAACATCAGTAAACATTGATATCAAAAGAGGTCTCCGACAAGGGTGTATACTCTCTCCATAATTTTTCAATTTGTACTCGGAGCGGATAATGAAGGAGGCACTAGAGAAAGAAACCATGAAACTAAAGCCTATTATAATATTGCAGGAGTGATAGTAAACGAAGTACCAACCAATAACATCAGGTATGCTGACGATACAATAATTATAGCGAAAACATTCAAGATCTACAAAGAATAGTACAAAAGTTGTATACAGTTTGCCTGCAATACGGCCTGAACATGAACATCATTAAAACTAAACTTATGATATTTACAAAAAACAACACTAACCAAATAAATGATCGAGTGGTGGTGAACAATTAGGTCATAGAGTGAGTTGATAAATACCAATACTTGGGAGTCACACTGACCAACAATAGTGATTCAACAATGGGCATCAGGGCACATCGTTACATGATACCCTGAAGATCAGGATGTTGCGGTGCTACATATTCCCGATTGTATCGTATGGTACAGAGGATGCCACTTGAGATGTGGTTGTACAGAATAATTGTCAGGATATCGTTTGTGGACAGATTTAGGAACGAGGAAGTAAGTATTGCAGCAACTTGCTAGAGAAAGAGAATTTGTACAGGAAATTAGAAGAAGAAAATTGAAATACCTGGGTCATATTATGACAGAAGAGCGATATCATCTGCGAAGTATGTCGTGGATGAGGAATTTACGAGAATGGTTGGGCTGAGCGTGAGTGGAGCTCTTCAGAGCTGCGGCCAATAAGATCAAAATCGCCATGATGATCACCAACCTTAGAAATAAGATGGCACCATGAGAAGAATATGATTTGTTTTGATTAACTTTCATTTAAAATTAATGAACTAAATTAATTACATACAAAAATTTAGTTATTAATTTGCAATCTAATGACTATTATGAAAATGGGCTACATATATTAGGTCTTTTTAAAATTAATTATTAAGTGGAATATTTTAGAAGCTAATTCATGCACATTTAGCTTTGCAGTAAAATTATTTGATTGTACGTAGATCAAATTTTCAAATGTCACACATGCAGACATTGATATTACATTTATATTTACAAAAGCTAGAACCGTATCTATCTGCTAATCTTCATTCAGCAGCAAGCCTTATCTAATTTCAAGGGATTTAGATGACTAATAATAATCTAATACCGGGAGCCATAGCTTTCCGGTGGCGCATCAGAGAGTTTGCTGTCAGCACTAAGGCCAACTAGACACGTTACATTTTGGTTCAGTATCTCACAATGGTTTATTTCAATTTATATACTTACAGATAATTTTATTTAATATAATGTTTACTTTTGTATTTTAAAATATCAATATATTGTTGGCAAACAACCTTTTTTACAAATGGGTTAAAAATCTAAACAATAATCTTGTTATTGTTTTGCAGCCATCCCATCTTTCATATACTGAAAGTCAAAAGTTTTACTAATTAGATGAACAAAGGTTGATCTAATTAATTTTGTAATTGAATATAATTAATAACTTGTTAATTATATTCAATTAGTTGTTCACTTAGGAGTAACAATAGATAAGTATAAATCTACACAGCTGTAATCATGTAGTCATCTTTAATATTTTGTCGATGTCCTGTAAATCGCCGCCAGTGACAATCGCTACTAGTCGGGCCAGTTTTTGCAATCTATTGGATATAGGCGACTTTAAAATCAGCCATGGGTTTCGTCATCTTATAATTTTAATATTTTATCTTTTTTAATATTTTTTTACACTTTTATATTATGCTGTTAACACTTGAATACCGTGAATAGCAATGAATATCGGAAATCAGGTGCGCTCTGAGGGTAGGGGGTATTGGAATGTTTACTCAGGTATAAACAACTAGTGGCGAAGGTCACACCTTTTTACGTTGGTAGCGATTGTCACTGGTAGCGATCGGCACGTATTCATTCTGTCATTCTTAGTAATCTTTACAATCGGACAACAATCGATTAGCTTCGAAGCGCATAATTGGAACACGCAACGCTTTCCTGCTCGATAATATTAAAATAGTAAACATTACATGTGTTCAAACATTTAATTAAATGTTATTTTGAAAACATTAGTTCATGGCAAATTTAGAGGCGGGGATTAACCGAGTTCAAACCACCATTTAATTCAAAATTTAGATTATAGTTAAAAATAAAATAGAAATATTCGGATGCAGTGTATGTGTGAGCACTTTGAATCCCTCTCAAAATTATAATTTGGACCCGTCACTGTCAACAACATTTATAAAGTTGCAAGCTTGTACATCTCATAAAATCTAATGTATTAGTTACCATAGTTTCGTTTTAGCGCATATTATTATGTTTAATCAGCTTACCACGGTGACCGAGAATTTTTCAAGAATTACACTGCAATTAAATATGCTAACCGGTGGACTTAATCTTTGAAACTATTTTAAGGCGGATTCTTAAGTGTGATATTGTTTTAAAAAATATTAAATGTTACCAAAAATTTTTACCAAAAACTCTGTTTTGTTGTTAAAAACCGGTTAGCAGATTTAATTGCTCACATTGCTAAAATTCAGGCTTCTTAGTCTTATTTTTTTCTCATGCCTCTATACTGACTCAAATTTGAGTATATTTAATTGATTAATGTACTGTCAAAGTAGAGGCCACTTAGTGTTGTATATTTTTATCAAGTTCCATTTCTCTAGCTTTTGAAAAACAAAGTTATTTTAAATTATGTACTTTTTCAAGGTCAACTCACTTTGGAACGTAATAGTCCGTTTTTAAACACCTTGCATTGCTTGACAATTAAAGGATCTTTTGATACAAAAAATGAAATGAAAAGTCATGTAGCCGTTTTTGATAAAAATAAATGCATGATTTACAAAACTACGAACATCCTAAACCAAAAGTATCCGTAATGTGTTTACTAAAAAAGTTTATAAGGGAATTCTGATTCCATTTCTGGTTTAAATACAGAAGTAGACCAAATTGCGTCGGTGTGGAAAAACTACTGTGACAATCTGTATGCTGACTCAAATGGCTATTTGTGGAGACCTAGAGAATTATGAGGAGGAACCGGATATACTGTTAGATGCAGTGAACATCGCAACTGACAAATGAAGGGAAGGTAAAGCAGAGGTCTTGCAGGCTCTTGACGAAAGGGCGCTAAAACTCTAGCACTCATTGCGTCACAAGATTTGGAAAGCAGGCTTATGCCCAGATAACTGTTCAAATTCAGTATTGCTTCCCCTATATAAGAACAGCTGTCAGAAACATCCCGTAAGAAAGAGTCAGAAACACCCCGCAGAAACTATCGTCTGATAGTCCTGATATCATATTCCAGTATGATTATGTTGTATATTCTTCAAGTCTTCCTGCTACATCAAATAGGCCCAAAACAAGTCGAATTTGTGAAATAACGGGGTACTCGAAAACAAATTTTAAATGCGTGGCAACTTATAGAAATGGACCGAGAAAACTCGGTACCGATGAATCTGTGCTTTGTACGAATAGATTAAGAAAAAGCGTTTGATAACATTCGTTGTCCTAGGCTAGGGGCATTATCCAAAAAATGCTGCATTAGGAAAGGCATTCGTCAAGGCTGCGTACCCTCACATTTACTCTACAACATCTATAGCGAAGTACTGATGCGGCGCAGTTTGGAGAACTGGAACGAAGGAGTGAAGATTACTAGAAAGCACTTTTCAAACCTTCGATTTTGCGGATGATATATACTCTTCTGATAGCTAACAGCATTGGAGAGCTTTAAGAGTTTCTTCAAAGACTGACAGACGTAGGCCGAGACTATGGGCTCAATATAAATGCCAACAAGACAAAAGTCATGATAGTAGGCCGACATAACGAAAATCGAAGACAACCTACAAAAGTAGGGAACTTTGAAGTCGTCGAAAAATTTGTATATTTGGGCTCCATGGTCCATAAGTCCGGCTGCGAATTGGAAATAAGATGGCGAATTGAAATTACCCGTTCGGCCACGATAAAACTAAGAACTAACAAAAATCTGGAAGGATCGAAATATCACTAGGAATACGAGGGCAAGTCTTGTAAACGCCTTAGTTTTTCCAGTTTTTTCTTACGCTTCAGAGACCTGGGTACTTCGTTCCGACGACAGGAGAAGAAATGATGCGTTTGAAATGTGGGTCTGACGCAGGGTGCTGCGAGTTCCCTAGACAGGTAGAAGAACAAATGTTTCCATTTTAAATGAGGTCAAACCCGTACAAAGATTGTTATCGATGACATATGGACCAATTTGGATATTTTTCATACGCATCTGTCGACATGACAGCATGGAAAACTTGTTCAGAAAAAACCGGGAGGGAAACGGAAACGGGAACAATCCCCAACTAGGTGGACCGATATTATTTCGAAACTAACAGAAACTTCACTAAAGCAGCGTGCCAAGCAAATGATCGACAGATCTGGAAATCAACTGTTAAACGAATAATACAGAGATTAGAAGATTACCCTATTCAACATCAATATCCACTGTGGTCACCACATGTCGGTCTCGACGTTGGAGAAGAAGAAGAAGAAGAAGAAGAAGAAGAAGAAGAAGAAGAAGAAGAAGAAGAAGAAGAAGATGGAAGAAGATGAAGATCCTTCTCGACTGATGCTTGTGTTGACAATGTGTCCTGTGTGTATCGTACCTGCTACTGTTGCATACATTGCATGTGTGTATAATTAAGTATTCTCTTGCTGTTTTTATCAAGGTAGAAAACTTTGCTAGTGCGTGCGAAGTAAAAACTTTTTCTATTTATTATTAAGTTAGTTTTCAATGAAATATCCAAAACCTTTTCAACTTTGCATTTGGCAACGTGTTTTTGTATTAGAAATTTAAACGAATCTAACGCAATTGTGTGCACGCTGTAGGAAACTATATGTTTAGGCATTTGCAGCCATTTATCTTGAGTGTTAAGTTTTTGGGGAAGTTGTAAATGGCACATTTCCGCCATTTTCTCTTAATCAAGCTTGAATTGTTTGGAGCAAGCACCTGGTAGCAAAAATCATACCGTATACCAAATTTCATCAAAATAAATTCAATAGGGCTTCAGTTATTCAATTTGAACAGTCAGACATACATACGGGTAAGCATTAGAAAATTCTTGCAATTTAGACACTGTGTGACTTTTTTCACAATATAAAAATGAAATAGATTTTTTGAAAAACCTCCTTTTATGGTAAATATTTTTTTTATTAACTCTTCTTTGATTTTCGTATGAAGAGTTTGTAGTAATGTGAATACAATAATCTTCTAAAGTGAATTTGAAAATATCTGCAGAACATGAAGCCTACATCCTTCTTATGAATCCTATATCCGGCTTATGAAAGACAGAAACGTTTTACATCTAATTTCTTCTTAGATGTCATAGCTTTCTTCTTATCTTGTTACCTCATCAATACAACAGTTTCTCCACTTCCTGTTTTTCTCTATTACTTCTTGTTGTCTGTTATTTTTCATTACTTTTATACTTTCAGCTTTTAATCTAAACACATTTTCTAAATTTCGATTTTTGTCTCAGTTCCGTCTTCAATAGCACATACTTTCACTCATTGTTCCCATCATTCGGAGACCAATCCTACCTAGTCTTCTGCGTTTTTCATTCCACATCTAAATCTAGCTATTATTCTATCCTCATTCGTAATTATTCCAGGCAATTATTATTTAGGTGGGTCTTTGTATCTTGTTTTCATTATTCTCTTTTCTTTTCCTGGTGTGTTCACGTTAATAATCTTTATTCCTAACTTATTTTATTTCTTTTCCCATTCTTCATCCATTCACACCAAATGTGCAATGGCCACCTACCTAATTCGCTGCATAACTTTTTTTTTAAATTTATTATTACCATATACATACTTTGTTTACCTGTCCAACAAGGATATTAGCATATCTCTTCATTCTCTCATATGTGTTTCCATATTTTGCTGTTTCCATATTTCTTTTCCTGTATCTATTAAGCAGGTTTATAGGCCATATATGAAATACAGGCTGGTTGACCCACCCATGATTTGTTTTATATATCCATTTTTCTCAATTTTATTGTCTACTTTCGACAATCCAGATATGTTATTGATATATTATCAGTTTCAAATTGAATATTATATTATCAAGAAACTAAAACTAGAAAATATCATTACTTTGTAAACTTTATCACGTTGTAATTGCTAAGCGAATTTCATTAACGAATCTCACCAAATATTTGAACAAGATTTCAGCTTTTCTTTTCTTTTTCGTTTTTTTAATCTAATCGTATCCTCTTTTGATCCGGTGGTGCGAAAAATCGAAGACATTTTCTGCTCTACGAACGCTAGCTATTCGTATCGATGTAGTTGGCTGATTTTCTTCTATTTTTACACTGAAAACTATAATTTTTTTAAACAAAAGATTTTAATTGAAATTACTTAATATTTTATTATTATTTAAGCCTTCTGGTAGTCTACTTGTTTTTGAGATTTAACGTGACATTATTTTCCTGAGAACTAAAAATCACTATAATTTTTATAGTTTTGAAGTTAGTTTTAATTGTAAATGTAGTTTTAATTGTAAAATTTAAAAATAACAGCAAAAAACTACGGGACATTGTCAATAGTAATAGAAACAGTACAAAGCGAAGTCATATGACATACACTATAGAGCCCGAATCTTTCAGCAACTATTTCAATAACATTGCTGATAAAATAGTGGCAGACTTACCTTATACAGACATCGATCCATTGAACATCTCCCACTCTAACTTTTTCATTCGGATATGTTACATACAATGAAGTAAGGGAAGCTTTCAAAATGTTTAAAAAATCCATATGGCCTTAATACAGATTTAATTAAACGTAATGTAAATCACCTAACTTATCTCATGTCAAAATTAATTGATAATATTTTCCAAGGAGTATTTCTAGACTGCTTAAAAATAGCAAATGTAATACCCATATTCAAGAAAGGGAACAGTAAGCAAGTGTACAATTATAGAGCGATATCATTACTACCAATATTTTCCAATATTATACAGAGAGTAATGTGCACGAAAATTGTAAATTATTTCGAAAAGAATGATTTGTTTGATGCTCGTGAATACGGGTGCAGAAACAAAAACAGTACAACAGATGCCATTTTACAGTTAATCAACAATATTTTAGAGGCATTTGAAAACGGGAACTTCTCTATATCATATGTGTATGATCTAAGTAAGGCCTTTGACTACGTGTCATATGAAATTCTAATTAAGAAATTACAACTATATAATTTCGACAATCTAAGTATTCAATTTATAGGGTCTTACTTGAGAAATCGGAGACAGCGCCTTGTTGTGAATGGATGTGCATCCGAAGAAGGAGTAATAAATAAAGGAGTCCCCCAAGGATCAATACTGGGTCCAATTTTATTTTTCATTTTCTACATTGACCACTGCGTTTGGACCGCCGCAATGTGTTGTTTTTGTGGTTGACACAACCCTCACAGGCTATCGGAAACAATCTAGCGAAAGTCGAAAGTGAAGCAAAAGACATGTACTCGTAGGTTCACGCCAAATAAGTTGCATCTAAATGAGGAAAAATCCTCAAAATTAAATTTTTCTCTAAAAAGTAAAATTCCTAAATGGAATAGAAGAGGTAAAATTCTTAGGTGTTTGTATGGATCCAGTCCTTAAATGGGAAGTACATATAAATTTGATTGCAAAAATACTTTCAAGCAACATTTTCCTAATGCGCATGCATGCACAGTGCTTATCACCTGAGTGACTGTTAACTTGCTATTACGCTCTGTGTCGGTCTATAACGAGCTATGCGTAGAGGCAAGCAACACAAGCGAAACGCATTTTTAGTCTCCAAAGAAGACCCGTAAGAATCAGAGGAGGTCAGGAATATAGAGATGATTGACAACAAATCTTCAAGGACTATGAGATTTTGACATTTTCGTCTCTTTACATAGAAGAGGCTCTCCTTTATGCTCACCAAAACTTTAAAATACGAACACTACACAGTAATATTCATGATCATAACACGCGTAATAAGCATAATTTCTTCCCGGTTATCACCGTTTAATAAATACATTAAAAGGACTGACCTCAATGATAACTAGAATTTACAACAATATGGTATATGAGATCAGAGGTCTGGCACATGAGGATTTCAAGATAAAAATTGTTGACCTGCGACCTAATATGTTGATGGATTAACTAAAATTAATCCGCTTCTGCGCGAGTCGTATTGGTTAGGATTCTTAATTTTGATATGCGCGAATATAGTTTGGGATTTTGAAATTAAATATGTTTATTTATAAAACTATATCTATTAATTAAACAGCAAAATCGATGAAATGTACAAGTTTAACGTTTTATAAATGATGTAAAGGACTTAAGTGTGAAAAAAGAAACGAGTTTATAATTAAAGAACTAAGTCAGAAAGGTTTTGATATGTAAACTTATAAATGATTTAATGTCTGAATTCTTTTAGAGATTCTTATTAATTAATTTTTTTAACTTATCGTTAGAAACTCTTTTTATTCTCTCTAAAATACTTAAACAACTAATTTTAAAAGAAATATTTGTAGATCAGCATATAATTGAAATTTTCAAATGTTTTATAATAAAATATGCTTATATACACTACAACTATATATATATATATATAATATATATATATATAATGCTTATATATATATATATATAGTTGTAGTGTATATAAGCAGTATATATATAATGTAATTTATATATAACCTACGAAAATTATTTAAAAAACAATTTATTGAAACGTACGCAAAGTAATTTATATAGAACAATTAATTTCCATGTCATGTATTTAATTTTAAAATAATTATGCAGCTACTTTATCTAAATATACGAGGAAAGTTCAAATAAATATACTACACAACACTTCCGCGCTACACAACACTAAATACTACACAACACTAAATTTTTTAATTCGGGAGAAGTGTTGTCTTCTGGTAGTGTATTATTTTCTTTACTGATTTAGTATTTTTATGTCGTGATATAATTTTACATTTAATTATACATACAATTATCAAAATAAGAAGAATTATATAGATTAAGGTATAATGATGTACATGACTATTACTTGACAAAAAAAAAAGAATTTTCTTCTTGTTGTATATCCTCAATCTTATGCCCAATATCTTTTAGGTTAATTTGACTTTCTTTCAATGGCATGACTTTCGTAACTAGCTGATGTATAACTTTCGAGTAACTTTTGATTTACTTTTATATTAGGAACAAGAGGAAGTTGTGAAATATAGTCCTTCGCAATTGACGATTGTATGTATTTATTACAAGATACGTCTAAACCAAAATAGCGCACATAAGCGGTACAACACTCAGCGATTTTAAATACATCTGTGCCGTTTAATAATACACAGCTGAAGTATTTTGACAATCTACCGTTGCTGCAATTTGATAAAAAGAATATTTTTGATTTTAAGAACACGAAATTTGTAAAAGTTCGGAATAATATCCACTTCTGAGACAATTTGTTATGACTGAGGTATATTTGAAAGGTTGACTTTGCTCACAAATATATTTATTGTATAGGTTAAACAGTTTTGTAAATAAGGATGATTTAATGAGAAATAAGTATGCGTGATTATGTTTATTGCAAAATATGGGGCATCACTAATAATTAAAGAGTACAACATTTGCTATTGCTGTATCTGGAACTATATCGTTGTTTTCTGGGCCTCTTTATTTTATTTTCTTGATCGCGATAAAAACTTGTAGCTATACTTTTATTGCTAACGATATAGACTTTTATCGAACTTGATTCGAATGAAACGGATAAATTATATTCGCTTTTGTGATAAGAACCCTAGTTTATGCGTACGCATAAGACCCTAATCTTTGAACAATCAAAACTCTGACACCAAATATGTTGACCTGCGACCAAATATGTTGAAGGATCAACTAAAATTAATCCGCTTCTTCGAGAGTCGTGTTGGTTAGGATTCTTAATTTTGATATGAGCGAATATAAATTGGGATTTCGAAATTAAAGATGTTTATATATAAAACTATATCTATTAATTAAACAACAAAATTGGTAAAATGCACAAGTTTAATGTTTTATGAATGATGTCAAGGACTTAAGTGTGAAAATAAAAGGATTTATGATTAACGAACTTAAGTCCAAAAGGTTTTGATATTTAAATTTATAAATGACTTAATGTCTGAATGCTTTTAAAGATTCTTATTAACTAATTTTTGAACTTATCCCTAGTAACACTATTTATTTTCTCCAAAATACTTAAACAACAATTTTAAAAGAAATATTTGTAGATCAGCATATAATTGCAATTTTCAAATGTTTTATAATAAAAATGCTTATATATTTCGTATTTGCTAATAACCTACTAAAATTATTTAAAAAACATTTTATTGAAACGTACGCAAAATAATTTATATAGAACAATTAAATTTCCATGTCATGTATTTAATTTTAAAACAATTATGCAAGTACTTTATCTAAATACACGAGGAAAGTTCAAATAAATATACTACACAACAAAATCAGAAATTACTGTAATTGTATTATTATTTTATCACTATTTGTAAAATCATTGTGTTGGCTGCAATAAAGAATTATTTTTATTATTATTTTTATATCTTAACTACTACAACTGAGTTTATCCGATTTAAATATTTTTAATAGAATACGATTTTGTCACTTAAGTCGAAACAGTTTTTCGCGACATCTCTGATGAAACTGATGATAAATGATTCAAACATACTTTGTTACAAATATTATTAATAATGCTTTGATCTCAATTCACATAATTATTGTAAAAAGAAAACAACATTATGCAGGCTGCTTTTAGTTTGAAAACTTATCGGGTTTTTCCTCAAAACAGTTTTCCAACCTACTACTGAATTTTTGTATCTGAAAGTCTTTTATCTTTCAAACAATACAGCCTATTAAAAAAACGACGATTTAGTTTTAATTAAATCAAACTAAAATGAAACATGTATACAAAATTACATACATTTATTGTAATCCATGCACTATATATTATATACATGTGTGTCTAGCTACTAATA